>ARYC01003144.1:0-43270 GCA_000711775.1 Oxytricha trifallax | reverse complement strand
AGAGCTGTAGCTTTGATGGAAGGTAGAGAGCTACGTCCTGATCACTCATAGCATTGTCATATAGTTTGTCACTGATATTTCAGGGTAGTTAGGTATCTCTATCATCCTAATTTCATTAGACTTAAAAGATTTTTTCTCTTCACTCAGTAATGCTTTTAAGAATGAAATTTTAGTTCCTTCCTAAGTTGGCAAGAACAATCCAACTATAATGGATTTATTAATCTTACTTAAGAACTTACCTTGCCAAACCAAATATCTATAAAGGTCTTCTTTACTTCGAAATTTTCCTATTAAATCTTGAGATTAAATTCTCTTCATTGCATTATTCATAGACTCCATCTTATTTCCTCTTTTCTAAAAATGTTTATGGAATTTAAAATTATGGATATCCATTCTAAGTTTATTAAAATCTTACTACTAAATAGGGATGACCTACTGGAGGTCAACCTTGAAAAGACATACGGAGAAGCATTTTAAAACTTGCTCCAAGTTTCACAGATTGACTTCCATTTTTATCAAACTATCTCCAATAAATTGTTCCTAATAATGTTTAATTATTTTAGGAGGTCCTCCAAATTAAATTTAAACTTTATCAGGAGTTAAATTTTAAGGTTAAAACTTAATTAGGAGCACATTAAATTTAAAAATGTTTAATAACTTTACCTCCAAATTAAGTTCAAACTTGATTTGGAGGACCTCCTAGAGAATCAAAAAACTTTATTAGGAGTATTTTAATTTACTAAGTATAAAATTCTCATAAAATATGTCATCTTACAGTCTTTTATGGTTAGTTAATTTTCTTACCTCAGCAAAGAATCTACCAGAGTGTCTTATACTCGACTGCTATAGTTTATCAAGGTATATTTTATCACTATTATAATAAAATTTATCAGCAAACTAAAATGAGCGCTAACCTGTTAAGAATCTGCATTACTTGGATCAAGCCAATAAAAGTTATCATTCCAGCAACCAAAAAAGTAGAGACCAGAGATGCTTGTACTCTGTGGGAGCCTACTTATGACAGCTTTGACCAGTCTAGCTTTGAGATTTAAATATAAGTTAAGCAAGAGGTCATCATAGAAGCTGTGCAAATTGAGGAGGAGGTAAAACAACTCTCCATAGAGCATTAATAAATACCAGCCAAAGTTGATTATTAATTCAAAGAATGCAATAAAGTTTTCCCTTAAAAGTCACTTATAAGAGACACTTGAGAGATATACACAACGATATGCCAATGTTATAACCCAAGCATTAAAAGAAGATGGGAAGTATGTCTGTGAGTTCTGTGAGAAGCCATATTCTCATACTAGAGACCTCAAAGTTTACTTAAAGAAAAATCACAATCAAAGTTTTATCTTTATTCATGAACCTACAAGGAATAGATTTCTCTAAAAGAGAAGATCAAGAAACCCACTGGAGTCTATAAGAGTTGAAGTCTAGAAGTAAGTTAAAATGAAGATAGCAGTCAAGAACTTTCCAGTCTCTGAAATCAATAAAATCATGGTTAAAATAGAGGGAATGAAGATTCCCATATTAAAAATTATTTACTTAAATTTTTGACTAGAAAGCTTGACTCTTAAAGATAAAATAGAGAAGAGAGTAATTACTGATGACTAATATGCTTACAAGATATATCCATTAACAAGTTCTAAATGGGATTCGCTAATGAGTATTAGCTCTATATAAGGCAAAGTCCAATGAATGCAGACATATCATCTAGCTTGATGCTATTTTACTTGGTAAAGATCATGTAGCCTTTAGGCCTCCATTACTAGAAATGACTTACATAGAATCATTATTTGACAAAAGATGCCAGAGATAAATTAGCTGGATAGTATAGCAGATAGTTGAGGGGATTGAAGAGCTTCACAAGATTGATTATGTTCATAGAGACTTAAAGCCATAGAACATCATGATGAACTTTCAGCCTCTTAGAGTTTATATAATTAAACAGAGCTTAAATAGTGCAAGCCTCGGCATTAGGCAATGTATATGGTACTCCTAGATATTTCCCACAGAGAGAGGATTGGAGAGTTGGAGACGTTTAATGGGATATCTGGGCTCTAGCAGTAATAATATTAGAGAGCGACATGCCAATAAACGATTACTTTAGCTGCAGGGTGAGAGTGATTAAGCAGAGAATCAAACAATATCTCGATAAAAATAAAATAAATGGAGGTCTCAGAGAACTTGCATACTCAACTATTATCAAGCCAATTTCAGAGAATTAACAAACAATAGAAACAATTAAACATCATCTTAGAAAGATAAAATTAAGAGAACTGTCACATGACACTAAGCTTATGTTTGTGTGAGATATCTTAAAAACTCGCTTGTTATACTCATTTAAATTACTTATATTTAAACATTAAACCCCCTACATAAACCCTATTAAAACCATAATAAAAGTATGCACTAATAGTCTACTTTTATCAATCAAAAACTCAATCAAACTACTCAAAGGGTTTTGGGGTTTTGATTCTTACATTGACCACACTCATAAAGATTCGTGATTTATATTGCTTTGCTGCTGGCTCTTGATGTTCTTTAGGCCTACCTTCTAATTTTAAATTGTTTGTAGCTTTAGTCTTTTTGTTGACGATGATTTGTGAGTGTATAATCTTTTAATCACATTTTTATATCTGGCTGCTTTTATTAGAAGACTCATATTTATTTAAAGAATCATTATTCGAATCAAAATTTGATGAAAGTGAAGAAGAATTATAATTTATAATACGAAAACTTTTAATTATTATTTATTCTAATTACATTAATACAAAAACTTATTGTCAAAATCAAAAATGGAAATCTTACTGATTAGTGCTATTCTTCCTCATCTTCTTCGTCATCTTCTTCGTTATCATCATTTAAGTCCCCTCTGTATGCGGCAGTGTGAAGCACCAGTCCAGCTGTACCTGTTATCTTACCAGGTAGGACCACTATAAATAAAAAATAATATATATGTTTTTTGTAACTTACAATTTATGTGAGTGGTCCACCTCCCCCTGCGTCTGATCAATACGAGTACTTATTACTATATCAAGTTTTAAAATTAATTGATATATTACTTATTATAAATTATGAATGTTTTCTCATATTTAATTCAATTTAAATAAGTATATTAAAATAAGGGTATTAAAAATTGACTTAAGAATTTTAAAATCAGGGACTCGGGGGAAATTTTGTTTAAAATTTATGTTCAAATTTTAAGGAAAAAAGAAAAATAAAATCGGAAATTACTGTAGAAAATTTAGGGGAATCCTGAGAAGAAATTGTAAGTCAAAACTAATATCTTGAGGAGATAGCTAAAAAAACATAGGGGGTTTACTGATAATTTATGAAAGTTTACATAATTTATATTTTATTTATATGATTGTACATAAATTAATTTTTTCCCAATTTTTTACTACTATTTTATCAACTTTACAATCAATAAGTTACTGTCGAATATATACTCTGAGTTGAGCCTTACTCTGCTTGAATATATAGAAATAAATTTAAGTCAACATACTTAAATTATACAAAAAGATTTTTTTCAATTAATACTTGTTAAATAGCATGGACATAAATTAAAATCGTGAGGGACCTCAGGGAAATATCACGAACATAAATAGTCGAACTCTAAATGGGAGCTTAAACACCAAATCAGACTGTTACAACCACCTAAAATATTCACGTAAATATTTATGTCCTAACAAATATAGTTGGATATTACCTACCAAGCTATTTGAAACCAAGCATGAGATTCATTAAAGATGTTTTGGCTTCAAGAAAAGAGCTACTAAAGTCAGCAGATATAATTTATGTAAACTTACCTAATTGCCCTTAATTAGGAGTCATTGACATAATTAATTATGTAAAGGACGACGAAGTAGTTAATAGGTACCTTATAGTTTATGGTGCTTCTAAGGACCTTCCTGACAAGCATTTCTTTTAAGGAGTTATAGGATTCTTAAAAAATTAATAGTTGACATAAATAAATATGTCATAGAAAACTCAAAGAAATAAAGCAAAGGACGAATAACAAATAGGGGAAACGATTGAGATAAGTTAGGAGTTCCTTAAATAGATTTAATCTATCCCACATTTCTCTAGTAAGTGTACATAAATATTTATATATCTATAGAACGAAAAGGTAAAGCTCTTTCATTACTTAAGTAAAAATTGCTAAGTTTTAAATAACCTAAAAAGAGAAAAAGATGCGAAATATCAAGGTATATAGAAAAACAAAAATAAGGTTGAAATAATCAGATATGTGCTTCAGAGATAAAATGATATCATGAAGAGTCCTATAGGGTAAAGGCCTTAATTGTATTGATTTTATTAAGACTTAAACAAAATTAAAATTTATGAATAAAAAGAATTTAAGAAATTTATAATCAAGCTTGCAATTTAAGTTAATTATTACAAAATTTTTCACTGCTAATACAATAAATTATTTTAATTTTAAATGGGGATTCCTTCACAATTAGAAAGTGTTTTGAGTTTGACAATTTAAATTAAAGTTTAATAAGTTCTTTCTCATAAATCTATTTTACTCTTGAGAAAATATTTTCAATACAATTATATTTTTGGAGTACTACGCTGCGTTAAACAATATAGTCCAATCCTTTCCCTAAACAGCTTCTTTCAATTTCTGAAATGATGAGCCCTAAGATTATCAATAAATATAGTTAACTTTTTCCATTTTTATCTCATATCCAAGTCATGCATAACTTAGAGTAAATTATTTGTTTTAATTGACTTCGCCTTTATTCTAAAACATTCTAGATCAAACTTAGCACTTATGATCACAATTGCTGCCAATGTATCTAAGTTGATTCCACCTTTACTTAAAACCTTATTATTGTATTTATGAGCCCAAGATCTTTAAGTAAATGAATGGTTCTTAAAAAAATTGTTTCATCTAAGTAAAAAATATTCAACTCACTTTCTAAAATGCTTTTTTTCACTCATTATAAAACCTAATTAAGTCTTATTTAATTTATCATTTATATAAATCACTTAAATTGTAGTCTGTTCGAGCTGACTTGTATTTTTTAACACTCTTTATATATGAACGAATACAAACTTGAAGTAGAAAATGTTTAACTCTGGAAATTATCTCTGAAAGTTTATTGCTCTTTATTACAATGAAAATAGCATTTAGTTTTCTAAGGTCTTTTATAAATCAAATAATTATATTACTCTTAAGTCATTTCATATTCCCTGCTTCTTTGTTCTAAAGTATCTTATATTGGATTTTTAATTTTTTAAGTTAGTTTTTTCAGAAAGTTATAATGCCTAAGATATTTCATTTACAGTAGCATATATTGTATTATTTTTTTAATAAAATTTTTATCAAAATCTCAGCAAACATAAAAAGTTCGGTTTAGATATATATGTAGTTTATAACTTAAGGTAAAATTAAAATGCATAACAAATAACATTGTTGTATAAAAGCAAAATGTAATTCTTTTCTATTGCAATTCTTTACATTCTGCTATTCATACCTAATTGCTAATAAGATCACATTCTTGAATGTTCAGATCTTTCATTCATTAATAAACATATTACTTTCTGCCTTGATCTGGTTATTTTTCACGTTCCTTGAAAAAATTTTTAATCTTTTAGAAGTTACCTTTAGTCTCAAGTCCTCTAATTTTCGTCTAGCCAGACCATATTTGCTATGATTTCTACTTGTACGTTGATATTTAGGTCTATTACTCTGTGTTCCTTTTAGGTTTGATTGAATCTCGTTAGATCCCCTGCTTCGTTCATTAAATGACAACTTCTCATGTGGACCGAGTTTACAAACGTTTGTGAATGCTTCAGTAATGGCACATCCCGTTACTCCAATAGTTCTATCTTAGCTGATTACCATCATTGTGTTCATTACTTTCTTAGATATGGCTTTTGACTACTTTGGATTTTACAAATTGGTCTAAAATATTCATTGCTTACTTTATGCTCTTCAGAACTAATTTCTCTATTATATTTCTGGTTTCCACTTTCTTTAAGTTGAGTAACGTTTCGACGTATTTTGTTTGGAATATTTCTAGGCTTCTTAAATACTATACTTTTAAGTTGTGTTTCTAATTTATCTATTTCCTCTTATTTGATGTACACAGTAGCTACTAGAAGAGTTTAATTGTTTATTAGGAGTGATCAAATATGAGCAGCCATTATTGTGTCACAAATAGTCGCATTGTTAGACTTGATCAAGTTCTAGTAGAAATATGTTTGTTTCTTTATCTCATCCCTTTTATTTTTTAGCAATGACTTTGTTTCTAAACAAATGCTCATGCCCAAGCATTTTATTGATTCCACTCTTTTTATGTAACTTTTTCAATACATTCTTTGAATTCTTTTGAGTCACTCAAGAATATAGTCTTTTTTTATCTAATTTTAGGTTTTGTGTTTATTATTTTTCTTTGGAGCACTTTAATCTTCTCGTCATCTCTTATTAGCTTTAACATTAATGAGAATATCATCATCGAATGCGACGAGTTTTCTTTGCTATATTAATGATCTATGTTCTTTCCGCGAGTAGATAGCATCTTGCAAGTATATATTAAATAATATCGGTGATAGTCTGCTTCCCTACTCTACTCCTTTCTCAGATAGAATTTATTCTCCGTCATATACTATTTTGTTGCCCTTGTACAACTTCCCTATTAATCTCACTTTCTTTTTATCTTGCTCAGTCTTTATCATTTTATTCAGAGTTTGCTAAAGTTTGTCTTTCCAGACGTAATTCTTTTAAAGATCTATAAAGTGATATGCCTCTCTATTTTTGCTCTTTCTTATTGAATCTTTAATGTGATTGAATAATCTTATGAAGTTCAGATGAGTGCTCTTGTTTTCCTTGAACATATTTTGGTAGTTGCCAGTCGTTAGTAACTCCCTCATTTGCTCATGTATTTACTACTTTTTCGATTATTTTGCTTAAGTGAGAGTTCACCACAATATGCCTTGTAATATCGATTTCGGGGTATTGTTCTCCTTAATTCTTGCTCAGCAGTATTAGTCTCCCTTCCTTTATTTATTCTGGGAACACCCCTTTGTTTATCCATTCTGTTATCTTTGCGTTAACCATTTTCTTGAGATGTCCAGCTTTAGCCAGAATTTTCCCGTCGAAATCATCTTACCCTATAGATTTATTGAAGTTGCACTCAGCAGTGCTTTTTTCTACATCATCTTCCTTCAGAAGTAATTATTAATAGATTTTTCCTCCATCACTACGTCTCCTTGGTTGTTTATTGATTCCGGCTTGTTCTGCTTCTGTCATCTCTGAAAATTTTATTATAGTTATTTATTATCTCTCTTTATGTCTGTTCGCTTGGCTGGAAACTTTCACCGTCGATTTACAGTCCTTTGATTGGTTGTGATTACTTTTAGTTTTTGTAAATCTTTTTACTTGGTAGAAGAAACCTTTTAAGTCTTTTCTTTCTAGACAATGTTCCATGTCTCTAATCGCTTCTTTTTATTATTCATTCTTATCATAATACATACTGTTGTCGCCAGTTATGTTATTCCTACAGCCCATTAGTGTGGTTGTTTGTACCAGTTCTTTTTTTTTGCATTATTTTTCAAGTTTGTTTTCAAAGCACTTTCTTATTTGCCGTTTAAAGTCTTCCATTTCTAGTTCTCTTCCTTCTTCTATGGAATTTTCCAACATTGCTCCCTAATGTCAGTTTTTCTAATTGTTTTCTCTCTATCAGTCATTTTTAAATCATTTTCTTGGAATTTAACTTTTAATCTCACTTAAAGTAGATTTTTGGTCTGTCAGTCAAAGTTGGTCTATTTCCCACTCTACTTTTTCTACGTTGGAAAATATTTAATCTTTAGTTGGTTTCCTTTGGCATGAGTCTTCACTCCATCTGGTAAGGATTCTTTAAGTCCTTCTTTTCTAAAAATTTTGCTGAAATTTTTAATGTGAAAATTGAAGTCACCCATTACAATTATTTTCTGTTTGTCACAATTCTGTCTTATTGTTTTAATTATGAACATTACTCTGTTTTATAACTCCTTTACTTCGTCATTTTAGTATGGTGGAATGTAAAGTGTGATCATGTGTAGTGGGTATCCTAATACATTAAGTATATTCAATGTCATGAATTATCTCAAAGTTTTAAAATTTATCTAATATTTTCCGCTATTTAGGTTTAAGATCCCTCCGTTCCTTGCTTATTGAGTCTGCGTTATGTTCCATCTATTGATTCCTATAATTCTTTGTAGTCTCGTTTCAACGAGAGCGATGAAGTATGGTTTCTTATCCTCTTTCTCATTAAACATTTGGTCTTACTTCAGTTTTGAGTTCCACCCTCTCACATTTTTTAGATAGATCTTTATTTTTCAATGCACTGCGCTGCAATTTGCCTTGTTCCTTTTTATTGTTTATAGCCTCTGTCCTCCTTTTCTACGCTGATTCTCCCAAAGAGTTCGTTCCTTCTTACCCACCCCTCAGCTTCTCTCACTGTCTAATAAAAGTGAAGTTGCCAATTGCTTTCTGTAATGATAGAAAATCTATTCAAGTTTCTATAACTATTATTATTGGTCGCTTGAACATTAAGGTCCTTCTAGATTTGATTGGTTTGAGTTTATTTTGAATATTCCAAATATTATTGGATTTCTTTCTGAGAATTTCGTTTTGATTCTTCCTATCTTTCTATGCAAACGGGCAGTATTCTTCTTCCTAGGTTATGTTTTGCTTTTCCCTCAATCTTGTTCCCGCTGTTTTAATTCGATTTAAATTTTTAAGTTCAGTTTATTTGATTTATTTTTCATTTCTCTTTCCATAAATATAATATTTATTAAGTTAATTAATTAAATCAATTTACATATTTTTTTCATCAACTTTGGTAAATGTTATTGACTCATCCAGATTAAACACTCTGAAAATTTTATATTTCATTGAGCGCTCATATCTGCATTTTTTTTCTTCATTTTTAAAAGTACTATCATAGTCATTCAGTGTTTAATGATTAAAATCAAATAAATTATCATTCAATATTTAATACTAAAATCAAACCATCAATCTTAGTCGTGATGTAGACGTAATTGAGTGAGTTGACGTTGCAATTCAGTGACGTGGCAGTCATTAAGTAGAAAACTACGAAAAAACTACTTCCGCTATAATCTAGTTTCTTTCTGAATCAAGATGTTAGCCAGAGACAAACCAGAAAACAGAGCTCGCAGGATTCTCTAGATGACAGGGCGTGGAGAAAAACGCTTACCAGTCCCACCACTGTTGAGAAACGTAATCTATGTCCTTTAGCTGTGGTAGATTCAGTACCCTAACCCGGTGTGGGAGAAAAATCCTTATCGTTAGCTTCAATGGTTTTCGTCTTCTCACTTTTGAAGGTAGAGCGTACCTTCATCCTGCTCCCTATTACCTAGGAAGCTGAACTCAAGCCAGGAAAGCTAATCTATGATAGGAAATCGTAGGACCTAGCTGACTCGATGGAGTATAGTAGCTGCAGATTGAACCCCGGTTACTGTCCCCTCATGCATTGCACCCAGCAACTCCCAACTTGTCCTCAGAAGGCCTTAGCTTAATAGAAACCTCTATTAGAAAGTCCTAAGTGAGATTGCTACCTCACCTAACAATTTGCTTTCTAATTTAATAATTATCACTTGTATTAAAATACTAATTTAGATTAATAAAAATATTTTCCAACTCTCAAAATTTTTTACCTTAATAAGTAATTCTAATTTCTCTTAAAGATTAAATGGCTAAAATTCAATGAATCAAATTGAAATGCAAATGAAATATGTTTTTATTTATTTAAAATATTATAATTATTTATTTTAAATAAGAAATTGATATAGATTACATTAATTTTCAATAAATGTAGAACGAAAAATTATCAAACTTAACTAAATTATTAGTTAAAAAATATGAGCGACTATTAAGAGCAGTTATTTGTAAATCCAGTTAGTAATTTAAGAAAAAATAAAAATGAAGAAAGACCAACCTGACTTAAGTTGTTAATTCTTTAACTAATTATTGAATCTATTGGGTCCATTAATTTATCATTTAAAATAAACTAACAAAGATGCATAAAAATTAATATTAATCTTATGATTTATAATATCAACCTATCGTAATTTAATTTTTTTACTATTGATCTTAACTCCCCTCCCATCTTTTCTCTAAATTTAAAAATAAGATTTTATATATTTAAACTCTTCTATGTCGAGTGAGTTGTTTTCTTCTGTATTTAACTTAATAAAGTTTATAAATTTTTATTTGGTTCCTAAATTTGCATTAATTTTGCTTTCCACTATGATCATTGTTTTGCCCCCAAAAGTTAAAATCTTAAAACTGTATATTTTATATCTTTGTGAAACTATTAATATTATAATTTTATTAAATAACTTGTAAATAAGTATTTTAATTTATTTGATATATTTATAAGGATTAAATATAGTTCAAATGTTATTTTAATATATTATAATGTATTTATGTAATTGTTTTATGTTATATTGTAAATACTGTTTGTTCTGACGAGACCCCCTCCTACCCCCTCCCCACGCTTACCTCCCCCTCCCTCTCCCCAACGCTTTCTCTTATTAATAAATGTAAGAAATATTTCATAATATTATGAATAAAAGATTAATTAATTTATAATTAATACACTAAAGAATACATTATATATTTTAATTAATTAAATAGTTTAATAAAAAATAATTTATATTTTCAACCATTCGATAAATAATATCCTCTTAAATTTGTAAAAAGTGTTGTAAACTTTTATCCAACCTGTAATTCTTTTGGGAGATTTTTTTACTGATCTATTTGAATTTAAACTAGAACTCTATCAATGTTTACAACTGTACATTGTATTTTATATTGTCCATATCTGCCTTACATTCCTTCTAATTTCTGAATCATATTTCTTGATTTTATTATAAATTTATTATACAGTAAGCATGTTTAACCCTACTTAAATTTATTTAGTTATATATATTTTGCTTCTAGAGTTTTAGCCATATTTTACTTTACTTTTTTATATAACTCTTAATCTTGACTGTTAAAAATTATTCTAGGTTGGTACTTTGTAGTAGAATGCTCTTTATTATTATAATGAATAAGAAAATCCTATATCGCATTTTTAATTTCAAATTTTTTATCTAATTTGGATTGAATATTTTGTAATTCCTTTTTAATTGTTTTGTTGAATGCTTCAACGCAACCTTGTGCTCTTGGATTATACGGTCTTGAAGTAATATGTTAAATATTCTGATGATTTTAAATTAATTCTTCCATTAGTTTGTTGCAAAATTCTAATCCATTATCTGATTAAATAATATATGGAATTCCAAATTAACTTAAGTATTTTTTGATATTCTTTAAAACTGTTTCTGCTGATTTATTCTTTAACTTATATGCTTAAGCAAATTTAGAAAAATGGTCAACAATACAAAGTAAATAAGGATACTTGCTATTAAGATGTTAAATGTCAGTTGTATCAATTTATATCCTTTCCAAAGGTCTTGATGAATAAATTGGCTAAAATTCTTATTTTTTTGGAATTTTTTATGATCTTTTAATTAGGCATTCTTGGCAATTGTTTATATATTTTTTTACATCTTATTCAATCCCATAATAACATATATTTAATTAATCTTTTAGATATTTCATTGTATCTCTAACAGTTCTATGGATTCCAGTTATGTATTGAGACCTGTGTGCTTAATTTATAATATCTAGTATTTCATATTCAAATGGTATGACATATGATTTTTAATCCTTCGAATTATTCATATCTTTCATTACAAACAAGGATTCACTTACAGAACTTTGTAAAGTCTTTGATAATTTAGCTTCATATTTATTGACTTTTTATTTGAATTCAAAAATTTTCTTTCTTCTGGTGCTTGGCTTACCAGTAAATTTAGGAATTATTTTATTAATCGAATATTCTAAATATTATTAATACCTATCTAAGTTAGAATGAATTCTTGGATATGATTATTTTTTCGTATTTTAAAATTTCATTAAGATTAGTTTTATTTCATCCTCTTTAATATCTTATTCCTAAATTTCAGTTGATTTAATATCAATTTAAAAAATACTATTTATACTATCTTTTAATTCCATGATTTTTGATTATTATTTTCCTATAGTTCCTGCATTTTAATTTTATTGCTAGTTTTAATGTATTTCTCTAATCACTTAAAAATGAGAATTTCTATAATAAATTCTTATGATATTTTAATTTCTCTATTGATTTATAATGTGAATTGGATCTTATTATAGATCATTGTAGATTATAATTTAAACTTAGAACATATTACTTAATGCTCTTAATTCTACAAAAGAACCCCATACTCCATCATTTTACATTCTATTTAAAATATTAAGAAAATGATTCCTGATAATTATTTTCTATTATACTCTAATATCTTTATTAATTGAACTGTATATAGTTTACAACCATTTATCTTAAAAGTCTGTGTTAATTTTCTGGATAATTTAAAGCTAAAAGGATTGCTCTAAATAAACAGTTTCCATCTCCAATAACATTTGTAAGTGATAATTATTAATCTTAAATTTGATTTTGAATAGTGTTTGTTTTAACTTAAATATCATCATTTGATACTTCATCTATTTTATTTGAATATTGTGAAACACTATCATCACTAATATTAGAAAGCTCATCATTTAATTCTTTTTTTTGATTTTCATCTTTATTTAAGTAAGTATTTATTAACTCAAAATCATTAATCATCTAATCTGTTTCTATTAAGATTATTGTAATACTAAATCAATCTGAGTAATCTAAGGATTAACTTTTCTTCTTTTTTAATTCAATTATTTATTTTCTTGAATTTCATCAGAATCAACATCTTCTTTAGAATTTTTATCATTTTCTGAAGAATCTAAAACTTTTTCAGAAATTTCTTAAAATTTTCTCTTTTTATTTTATTTAGTTTTTTTCCCTTTTTTGGCCATTATAATATTGGTTTAACTTAAATATAGTTTAAAGTTATTAAAAAAATAATAGTATTTTATTATGTCAATAATTTATTATAATTAATTGACATTCCTTTAAATATTTGAATTTAAAAATTTAATAATTATGAATTATTAATGTGTAAATATATTTTGTATGAATAATTTAAAACTAAGAAAAATAAAATCTAAAAAAAATATATAGTTATATAAATACATTTGGGAATATTTTGCATTACATAGTAATAAAATTTTAAATAAAAAAAATACATATGAAAGCGTTGGGGGGAGGGGGAGTTAAACGTTGGGGGAGGTAAGCGTTGGGGGGAGGGGGGGGGTCTCGGTCAGAACAACTGTTGATAAAAACAATTAAGTATATAATATAAATGAATAACTAGTAAACTTTTAGTATTTAAAATTTGTATGTTATGTACTTTATTTTTAATTCACCAAAGTATATTATTTTTAAGTAGATTTTTTAAGTTTTATTTCTAATGTAATTTTCAATCGATAATTAATTATTATAATTTTATTCTTTTATGCGGAAAGAATTCAATGAAAATGTTAATCTTTAAATATTAAAAATGCCTATTAAATTAAACCATCAATTTTGATAGAGAAAATGTTGTAAATTCAAGTATTCATTAGTAGATGCAGATTTAGATAATTTAAATAGGTTATTAATAAAAACTCAAGTTAAAGACAAAAGATCAATATTACAAATCAATGAATGACTGGTACAAAAAGTAACTTTTCGAATGAGAAGCAGGTCTATAGTAACGAACATTATCGCTAGATATTAGATTCTAATATATTATAGTAAATTATTGTTAAATATTTGTATTTCTCAAAATTGTTGAATCTTTAAATTTAGCAAACTAATTCTCTCTTCATTACAAAGGAATTTTGTTGTTTCAGTTTAAACTTGCTTTATTGCAATATTGTACTCTTGTTAGCTCTTCGAGGAGTTATAATCCTGATTTTGAAGAGCAAATGACATAACCTCTTTTAAAAAAATCCTTAAATCTGAAAATGCTTATGAAAGCGTTTATTAATTTTTAGGATTTTCAGGAAAGATTTCAAAATTTATTTATGATAATAATTTACTCAAAATAAATTATATATAAAATTAACTCTAAGAAAAATTTAAGACAGATTAACTTCTCATTATCACAATATATGGAGTTATCAAGGATATCTTTTTATATCTATACTCTATATATCTTTGTAAAAATGATGTAATGTAGTAAAATAATTGCAATGAGTTGCATTATCATGGCATATAATTTCATATTTTAATTGAATTTGGGAATATTCTATATAAATTAAGCTAACAAAATAAAGAAAACATAAGTTGAGAAATAATATAAAATCTTATTAACATAAGGAGATTTAAACGCCATTTAAAAAGGGCATGTCCCAATATGAATAATTTATATAGAATTGGTATCTCACCTTAGGGCTAAAAGTGTTTTGATTATAATAAACACTAAGTAAAATATTAAATGGCAAATTGAAAAATCATAATATTGGATTTCTCTTAGGTTTAATCATTTACTATGTGTGATTTAACTTGATTCTATTGTTTATATAGTATACTGCTAATGCGAATAATTAATTGCAATGTGTTTGGAAAATATCCCAATTAAATCAGATTCGAGATATGAAGCATTATAATTTACCAATATTTCTGATTTAAATGATTGTTAATTAAATGTTACTTGAAAAAGATGATAAGCTTGATGTGAACAGAGAATTAAGCTAAGTTATTTAAAAGATATTTGTTCCTTACATATCTATAATAATATTTAATATATAATATAAATTGTATTATTATAATTTTTTAGTATATTAACTAATTTACTGGTTTAAAAATATAAACTATTTATTGCAAAGATTGCCTTAGAATTTATAATTTATTTTCGAATAGCTCAAAATGCAAATGAGGTAAGTTTACTTTTCTTCTTTAGCTATTATTCCCTAAATAAACTAGTATTTTAAATAAATTTAATTCTTTTACATCAAAGTTGTACTGTATCTGACTGCTCAGAGATTGTTTTGTGTGCCTTATATCACTTTATTAAATGTAATTTCAGTTATACTCAATTGAGATTATACAATTGTTAAATCCAAACATAGATGATAAAAAAAATTGACTTCACTATAATTTAATTTAAAATTTATGTATTCACATAATTTTATTCTTATATTTATATAGATTTGAATTGATATTATAGTTAGTTATTTGGAAATAACTATAGTTACGGGAAGAAGCAGTTTCTGCATTTTAATTATAAGATAAAAAAAATAATTTTTTTTTTATGTATGGTTTGAAAATATTTAAATAACTTTAGATTTTTTTACCAACTTAAACAAAATTAGTCATTAATTGTCTTAAATATTATTAAAATACATAAGAATAGGAAATATAAGAAATACAAATATATTATTTAGTTTTTATATAATTACAACTGGCACATATTAGGAGTATTGCTAAAATTAATTTGATTAAGATTAAGATTGATTTAAATTATTATGCCAAATTTATTTATTAATTAATTAAATATATATAATTTAGTGTGCAAGTGTGCAAAAGTATAATCATGCAAAAAGGGATAGATTATCTGCACACATCTTAAATAAAGAGAATTTAGTGAATTAAGAGTGAATTTTAATTTGAAATACAAAAGTAGAGAGAAAAAAGCATTAGTATAGCTTAGAGTATTGTCTTAAAATAGTCATCATCTTCATCATCATCGTTTTATTGATCTTTTCTTGTTCTTATTGAATTCATCAAAGATATTGGGCTTTAGTTGCTTAGCTTGCTGTAGTAAAAACCCGCTGTACTTCTGGTGCTACAGCTGCAACCTCAGCCACTTCTCACTTTAAGAGCACTATATCAGGATTGCTGTGAGAGGAGGAGACTCCATTATGTTTAGCCAAAATTTAATTATTTTGAGACATTTAATAAATTAAATGATCCTGATTAAAACTTTTTAAGTTTTAATGCTTTAACATATGTGATTAAAGTAATAGGTTTAATTTATATAGAAATTTTAATAGAGGTTTCTTAATTAATTTTAGTCTTAAATTTATTTATTAAAGCTCAGGATCATTTAATTTATTAAATGTCTCAAAATAATTAAATTTTGGCTAAACATAATGGAGTCTCCTCCTCTCACAGCAATCCTGATATAGTGCTCTTAAAGTGAGAAGTGGCTGAGGTTGCAGCTGTAGCACCAGAAGTACAGCGGGTTTTTACTACAGCAAGCTAAGCAACTAAAGCCCAATATCTTTGATGAATTCAATAAGAACAAGAAAAGATCAATAAAACGATGATGATGAAGATGATGACTATTTTAAGACAATACTCTAAGCTATACTAATGCTTTTTTCTCTCTACTTTTGTATTTCAAATTAAAATTCACTCTTAATTCACTAAATTCTCTTTATATATTTATATATAATAATTAAACTTATTAGAAATGCCATTCGTATCAGTTAAATGTGTAAATTGATGGATAGTTCAATTTACTTTAGCTGAGACCCGATAGAGAAATCTAAAATGTCGACTAAAAAGAAATACAATTAAATGCTAAAGTTCTTCCTGAAAATAACCGGGCTGGTTAAAGTTGATGTAGCCGAGCAGGTGCAACAGTAGATTCAAATCAACTAGCCAAGTATCACCGAGGTAAATGCATATGAAGACAAGGCCACCAAGAATACTTACTTTCAGATCAAAGTTTCTAGAGACACCATTGGTATTAACAGGGAGTATTTCAAAATTAAGAAAAGAGGAGGGTACGAGCTTTTCAAAAAGATGGGACTCCAAGTGAAGGATTTAGGCATCAAATCACCATAGGAGTTTTTCACTAGCATCAGGGGCTCACACTAATACACGGCAATGCTCAGGAGATGTAACTTGAGTATGGTAAGAGAGCGGCTAGAGAGTCATTAGAAGAGCTAAGGTAGATTCCGTAAAAAGATCTTAAAAATACTACCCAAAAGAATTCCTCGCCGAGAACATTGCTAACGGTTCCATAACGTACAAACAGTATCTCTATAAGAACGTAAGTGACATCGATGCGCTCGCTTTGATTACCCAAGAGTAACAGAAATTCACCAACGCGCAACAAGGTATTGAATCATCTTGGAGTTGTTCAGAAAGTGAAGATTTTGGTGAGATAGCAACTTGAAGAATTTGTCAAGAAACACTACCATGCATTTTCCGATACTAAGAAACTGACTGATGATGTTTTAAGGGAGCTCGGATACTACGAAATAATTGAGGCTCTTTATCAGGTACTACTTAAGAGAGAGGATAAGAAGATTCACTGCGTCTGGCTATATGGTGCGGCCAACACCGGCAAGAGTACCATTCTCAAGATGATTGACTAGATTTTCACCTGCGATGAGTTGATCCTTGGGAAAACCCACTTTCATGTTGAGGGAAGATTCATTGACAAAGAGCCCTAGGTACTGCTGATCGACGAGATGAACATAGAGAGATTCATTTCAAAGTACAATGTTCCGGCAATGAAGAAGCTACCAGAGGGCATGGGGGTACGCAGTTGATGTGAAATTCGGGGAGACATAGATGAAGTACATAGACTGCTTTACTATCATTACCACTAATGAACTCCCGTGGAACAGAATCACGGCGGAGGAAAGGGATTGTTTCGAGAGAAGGTGCATCACAGTCATGCCGAGAGTTGAGGGCAAATCGGGCAAGCTGGCATTCCCATTTGATGCAGTACAGCTGGCAAACTATCTACTAGAGAGATCTTAGGATGAAAGTCTCTGGAGCGAGGCCTCGAATAGCAAGCACGCTGGGGATCTTAGTCCTAACAAGATGAGCATGAGAGACACGGATGCAGAAGGTAAATTTAAGAAATGAGCCTTTTCTAATAAGTTTAATTATTATATATAAATATATATTTAAGATGTGTGCAGATAATCTATCCCTTTTTGCATGATTATACTTTTGCACACTTGCACACTAAATTATATATATTTAATTAATTAATAAATAAATTTGGCATAATAATTTAAATCAATCTTAATCTTAATCAAATTAATTTTAGCAATACTCCTAATATGTGCCAGTTGTAATTATATAAAAACTAAATAATATATTTGTATTTCTTATATTTCCTATTCTTATGTATTTTAATAAAATTAACTAAAGTCATAACTATAATTATTAAATTCTACTACTATTTAATAATTAAATTATTTATAGAGTTAGTATATATCAATATTAAAACTTTGTAAAAAAATTTAGTTTTGATAACTTATAATTGCTAGTTTAATTGATTTTTGATAAAATATAATTGATTTTATAATCAAATTGTTAGTCATAACTTCCATCTTTGAATTTTTTATCAATCATTTTTTTTTAAGTAATAAATGAAAAATTAAGGGTGTTTAATTAAAATATGACTCTAGATAATCCAAATTTAATAGTTTTTTTTTAAATGAATTCATAATAAATAATTATCAATATAATTCGCATCTTTTTTAGTTTTTATACTAATTAATTATATCCTTTTCTTAATAATTAAATATGCAGTCTTAATTTCAAACTGAATATAAAATTTATGAATGAAATTAACATATTTACCATGCATTGCCATTGTTTTGGCATATCAGCATGATATGATAACGGAACTCGCCCCCCAATCAACAAAAAGAAATCAACTACTCTAGGAAGGGTTTACTGATATTGCCGAAATTCAATAGGGTAAAGTAAAATCTTAATTAAACTATTTGAAGGCTTAAGCACCATCATTAATATCCTTAAAGCATGGAAAAATAATAATGAATAAAACTGGGCATTTAAGAGGCTGTTTTACAAATTAAAACTTTATACCACATGAGCAAATTAAGCTGATAGTTATACTATTTAATAATTGACCTACTCTAAAATTTAAAATTACTGATAAATTATCCATGAATAAATTCAGAAAGTCTTAGAATAAGGCAGACTAATTTCTTTCTAGGAGAAGAGCTGAGTTTCTTATAATGTGTTTTATCATTATGTGAATATTCGTGATATCGCTGTTCAATCTACTTTCTACCAATTCTTTTTGCTAGATTAATACACATTCCATATTAAGTTCCTGCCTGATATACTCAAAATTACAACAAAAAGTGTTTCACTATATTCCTGCTAAAAGTGTGAATGACTCATAAAGAATAATCTAATAGCTCCCAGATACATGTCATAGAATGTAGAAGTTCTTCAAACAGAGCATGGGTAAATGCAGATCTTCTCTGGGATCTTCTTACATTTCGATGATGGATTATAATTGAGTAAAGACATAATCATGAAGATGGATTAAATGTTGTTTTAGATGATATTTAGCTAGGATTTAGTTAATTTTATGCGTTAATAACTATTTTAATAAGAATAAATTAAAAACAAATTGCTTTTAATATCTTTTTCATTTAAATTTAAAATCAACTTACCATTTACTTTACATCTAAATTTAAAAATTTACAACAAGTCTGGATAATCTGAAATTTGTTAAATTCCTCATTAACTCTTGCATGTTTTGACTCATTATCTAAGCTTATTTATTATAACTTAGATTAATAATATATTTGTGCTTTAATTTTATTAAATGAATACCATTGAAAAGTGTGTGTCATCATTAATGATTAATTATTTAATTTTGTGTTAAATCTCTTATATTAAAAATCAAATGCTCAATTTGTCATCATTTGTTTCTTTGCTTTCTTCCTGAAATTGCTTTATTTTTCACTATCTCTCTCTGTTCTTTTTATATTATTCAATTCTTTTTTGTTAATATATAAGGAGTCATTTGAATTGCCTGCTAGCTGTCAATTTTCCTAAGGAATGTAGAAGTGGAGTAAGATCCTTGGCTGAAGATAAAGACAACCTGGCATTGATTATGAATTCTTTAAGTCTTGTGATGAAAAGTTGAGCTTAATTAGATTCTATGAAACTATAAAAATGAAAGATATAAAATCTTTATAAAATAATCAATGTGATTATTGTAGATATACATTCGAAATAGGGAAATTAATTTAAATTAAATAAATAATTAATATAATTATTGGCAGTTAAAGTTGGCCAATTTAAACGATCCTAGGCTCATTCGAAAGAAAATTCAAAATTAGCTGGACTTTACTAATGGCAGTACTATTTTATCTCATCCCTTGTGTGAAATAACTCAATTTTAATGTGAGGGCATAATTTAATGAATTTAAGGACGATTAATTAAAGTCGAGTTATATCGCTCCCTCGATGAGATAAAATAGTACCGCCATTAATAAAGTCCAGCTAATTTTGAATTCTCTTTAGAATGAGCCTAAGATCGTTTAAATTGGCCAACTTTAACTGCCAATAATTATATTAATTATTTATTTAGATTAAATTAATTTCCCAATTTCGAATGTATATCTACAATTGTGGTATTAATTCGTTAATTTATGAATAAATATATATAAAGCCACTAAAGATTAATGTCAAGCAACTAAATTATAAATGCACTATGATGTTGATGAGTACATTATTTTATTAAGATGTTATACTTCAAGCCTTAGTTTTAGAAAAAATACTTGTGTATCTATTCTGATATCTAAAAAAATATGCTGGATGTCTCAATTTCTTAAATTAATAGAGTTTGCAAGCAAAGCATTAGAGATAACATGAAATGATATAAACCAAGAAACCATAAAATATCAAAATTACGACAGATTAAAAGCTCTTTATAACATTAGCCGAAACACGTGAGGCTTAGAAAGGATACTCATCGCTATATAGAACAATGTTATTATATTGATAATACCCTAATTCTACTATTACTGTGTAATAGCTTGCCTATCTTTATAGATAAAATGGAGCAAAATATTAAATGATGAAGTTAACCTTTAGATTCGCTTAGTAAAAGAAGCAGTAAATTAATTAATTAAAAAAAAACATCTAACGGGTGCTTTAGAGTCTGGGAAGAAGGTTATATACATAGATGAAGAGATATTTTAACCATAGAGCATTTCATAAAGGTCTTGGGCTCTTAAAAAGCAAATTTAATAAATAAAAAAAGAAGGTATAGAGCTCACCACTCTAATGGAAATTGTAGCGATAAATTTTGAGTATGGTCTAGAGGGTAACTAAATTAAAACTAATTTTAATCAAAATAGGCGATATTGCCGCTTTCTTAAAGTATATGTAATTTATAATAAAAGCGATGGTGTAGTAATATTTTGGAATAACCTAAGGTCCCATCATGGTAGAGTAATATAATTATAGACTCAGATTTTTGGTTGAACTTCTTTATTAAATGCTCCGTACTCCTCTGAGTTCAATTGATAGAAGAGTATTTTTGCTAAAGTCAAATGACGGTATAAAAAAGAAATGGTGACTTTGGATTTTAATGTAAACAACACTCATCATTTGTAGATTGTGCGTAGGTGCTTAGACTTAGTTGAATTATAGATTAGATATATACATTTAATACTTTTTATCACTCCTTCTCAACATCTCCTGGAGCCCTCTTGCCACACAAGGATGAATAGTCGAAAGCTTCTTCCTTCTTGTTGTCATTCTGCCCATAGTCTTATGTTTCAGTTTTAAACTCTTAGAACGTATTTGAAATCTCGTGAGTCTGCCTTTTCTATCGTATACCTGTCGACATAAGCTACAATTTTGAGCATTGAAAGGGACTTTCCTTTAGATTCTATAAATAATTAAGGAATAAATATGCTTACTTGAAAATAATGGATCATCAAAGAGCTTTTTTAAAATGTTATCTCTGATGTATATTTTCTCTTAACCACTTCTTCTTTGTCTTTTATGTTTCTTATACGATTCGCGTGCTTATTTAACACTTCAAAGTATTTTTTGCCACAAAGTACTAAGTACTCCAAAGAAATATTTTCTATCAGGCATTACCTAATAGTCTGGGTAATAATTCATTAATCTCATAATTTCTCTAACTTCCTTAACTTGTGCAAAAGGTTTTCGATAGAAAACTCATCATAAATAGGGTTTATTGAAGACCATAACGTTGGCTGCTTTAAGCAATTCTTCTCAACTCCAAAAATGTCTTTCAAAATTCTCACTGTGATATGAGCATCTTCTGGCAAAAAGTAGCCTCCCTTAAAGATGATAAATGTTATAATCACACTAATATATTTCATGTAGGTTATTCTTTGACCTGAACTTATATGTGAGTCCCCTTAAGTAATGACCTGTATATTATCCTGATTTGCTTGATCCATCTAAATTAAATAGTTTTATTAATCATAAGTGTACTTTTATTTTTTCTGATGTATGTAATTGCTTCTTGAGGCAGATGAATAATTTTATACTCAAATTCATGCAAATTTAATAATTTAGGCTAAGGTCGATATATTATTGTGCTCCTTGTTAACTAAGTTAGTTTAGAATGAAATACTGATACTTAGTATAAGTTATAATAAATAAAGATGAAAGCAGCAAGTAAAATTAATAATAGCTTAAAGCAATCATAATTTATATTTTGGAAAATTTAGTGAATTAAGAATTATATTCAATTTAATCAGAATACTTATTATACAAATAAAAAATGGAAATGACTAATAAAGCGTTTCATCTTCCTCATTACCATAGTAATCTTCATCACTTATATGAGTTGAGTCTTCAAAGTTTTTTCTTTGTATCACCCTTCGAAGCACCTTTTCAGTGACACCTGTGGTCTTACCAGGTGGCACCACTATAAATAAAAATTAAAGATATTCTTTTTGTAACTTACATTTTAAGCGAGTGCTCTATCTTCACCTGCGTCTGATCTATACAAATACTTTTTAAAATATTAAACTTTTGATTAAAATTATAAATTTCCTAAGATAAATCCTAAATGTCAAGTGGGTTAAGTTTTATAAGATAGCAATAAATAAAATTATAAAATTGATTTGCTTACACTCTGTTTAAATAGTCATATGCTCATCCGCAAATTGTTTTCAAGGGCAGATTTTGACGCAATTTTTTTACGAATTTACAAAGTCCCTTATACATCTATATTAAATTATATAATTTTTTATAGTATATATTATACCTTATTGCATTTATTAAATAAATGTTTGAGCTCTCATAGCATTTTACGTCACAATTCAATCCATGCTTTCTAATTGTTTACTAAAATAATTTTTTAGATAATTTTTAATATTGTAGGAATACATTTGATTTGGGAAATTATAATTGAATTTGAAATTAAATTAATATAAATATTCCCAGTTAATTTCTGGAAACCTAGACAATATGGTACTTGTTCGATAGAGAATTCAAAATCAGCTGGACTTTACTATAGGCGGTATCCTTCTATCGCATTCCTGAAGTGAGATAACTTGACTATATTTTTGATGATTTGTTTAGTTTAATAAATGCTCAAATTATAGTCAAGTTATCTCACTTCAGGAATGCGATAGAAGGATACCGCCAATAGTAAAGTCCAGCTGATTTTGAATTCTCTATCGAACAAAAACCTTATTGTCTAGACTAGGACAAAGTTAACTGGGAATTTTTATATTAATATAATTTCAAATTTAATTATAATTTCCCAAATCAAATGTATTCCTACAATATTAATGGTTAGCATTTATAAACTTATTGACAACACTTTGCTATAAAGCACAATTGATTGCATAGTTTTCAATAAAAACTTAACATTTTATATAAATTTGGGAAAGTATTGGAGTTCTCTTGGATTAGTAAAACTTACCATTTTTTAGGATTTAAGCTATAGTTTGATAATAAATCTTATTATTTTAATAATTAGGATATTGCTAATACATTCACATACCGTAATAATTATTAAATATTTCAATTTATAAATCATTATAAACTTATCAAATGGCAGCAATCGACATGATGCAGCAAAACCTTGATTTAATAGTATTAAAAAAAGCAAAATGCGGCAAAAATTGACTCTGTAAGCAAACTGCGGCCTACTGAATATTTGGGTTTGTGGTCGTTAATAACGAATGAGAAGAAAATATCTTAAAGATAGGATAAGAGGCTCCATAATAAATATGGGAAAAAAGAAAAACCAGAGTTTATTGACGCGACAAACTAAAATGCTTGCTGATTTTGCTAAAAGAAATATGATAAAGGAACATCAATGAAAACACAATTATCACTATTCCATAAGCAAGAATACAAGGAAACACGATTAATTTAAAAATCAGCTAAAAAGAATTGCAAATACTGCAGAGTTACATTCACAAGAAGCAATTATTGCCAAAAGTATTAGTTGAAATAGCACTATAAATTAAAAGAAAATTAGCGAGCAGAGAAAATGCTTAAACTAAAAGTAAAATGGGGATATATACAGGCCTGCTGAAGTGCTTGTGAAAATTTCTAATGGAATAAAAAATACAACACTAAAATAGAGAGTAAAAAAGCAAACTTTCAAGTTATTAACACAACCAATTATTTTAGAGGGAGATTAAGAGATTTAAAAATGTGGCATGACATTGCAGATGATATCAAAATAAGAAACAATAAATCATATGAAGTAAGAATGATGGACCCACCATGGAGATTAAAACAAAATTTACCTTCACCTAATTTATCAAAAGAGAAATAATTTAGAAACTTTTACATTTAATGTAGCAAGGATTGCTAATATTATGGATAGTTAACTCCATGAGAGATGTAGCCATGAAACTACTTGCTAATAATTGATATAAAGAAGTTGACAGTGGATAATAGGTCAAACTAACATCTTATGGAGTAATGTACTAAGAATGGGGAAGTATACAGCTCATTGCAATTAGACATTCATAGTAGCAGTCAAAGGAAATGTTTCACAGATAGTGCAATATCACACAGCAAAATCAGTTATTTTTAAATCGATTGATAAACATTCTTCAAAACCAGATAGAATCTACGATTTTATTCAAACTATTGTACCTGATAGTCTAAATTTAGAGATATTCAGACGTAAGAATAATGTTACGAGGGGTTGGATATCATTTGGAAATAGTTTGAGTTGAAAATCTCCCACATTTATTCAGTGTAGTTATAATGTTATTTTAAGAGTTTTAAGAGTGATTAAATAGTAATAAGTTGTAAAATAGATATTAATCATATTGAATATTGTGAACTACACGCTTTGTCAATAATCACATGCATGATTGAGAATAGCTTAAATAGAAAAGAATCAGTAATTGAGAACTTAAATAAAAGCAGGATTCTGAAACATATTCAAAGTATTAACTGAGTAGTTTCTTAAATTTAAAACTATGGACTTAATGATGTTGGTCTTTCTGAGTTAAATTAAATATTTTAGCTGTTTTTATTTAAAACTTCTAGCAGAACTATGGATGTCTTTATTAGTTCATTTATAGTCTTTTAGTTTCAAGAAAGTTCATTTTAGCTATAGTTGTCTACATTAATGCATAACTATATTTCTATTGGTTACTAAACAAATTACAAATTAAGTATGGTGTCACTCTGGTTGTAATTGAACTTAATCTGAACAAAAAACTAATAAAAATTAATTATAAAGAAAAAGCAAAGTAGCATAATACAAATAAAGTTAACATACAATAAATTTATATAATTAATGTTTCATACATAAATGGGGTAAATAATTAAATAAATTTTAAAACTAATATTTTAGGAATTTAATTAAGTTTTTGTCTTAAAAATAATGTTCATAGGAATAAATTGATTCCACAGAATTATGTAAAAAATAATTTATGAAATTATTAATTAATTATTCAGATCATTATATTTTAGCAATTTGAGTAAAACAATAATCTTGAACATTTTTCCTTTAATCAAGAAAGATTCTTGAAGTCGATCTGATTATTTCTGCAGAATTAGTTTTGATGGTGAGACACTGCTCATTTCTTTAACTTATAAGTGATAACAGATTGAGTCTAATCAGTAACATAGTATGTGCAATAGTAATCAGGTTGAGGCAAGAGATTGATAGCCTTTGAAAAACTACTATAAAATCATAAAATTCAAGCCAAGTTATCTTACTTCTTGGTAATAGCCAAACTTCACTGTATAATATGGACCCTATATTAATTATTTAATTATTTATGAATAGTATACAAATAGAAATTGGCTAAAATCGAGAATTAAAAACTAATTGTCTATATATATTGGAAATGTTGAATAAACATCTTCAAATGCTGTTACAACTAAGTATTTATGAAAGATAATTATGAAAAAGCTGAATAAGAAATTGGTAATGCTGTAAATGGCTATGAAAAAATAATAGCAAAAGTTATTCAAAGAAGATAAATTTACAGAAAATAAACTGAATAATCTACTATTACAATTCAGAGAGAAATATGACTTTATTATTATACATAAGCTATTTGGATGTTTAAGCTGCTATTTAATCCATTTTATTATGCTAATATAAGTTTCTTTATACAAATATAATTAGATTTTTATAATCATCAATGAAATATGTTTTTATTTTTTAAATAACTGTAAATCTCATAAAACTAAAATGCCATTAAAACCTTTAAAATACAATAAAGTCTCTCTGAATATATGCAAGAATAATTGCTTAGAAAACTTAAAAGATATTAAATTCTTGAAGAATAAAATATTTAAATGAACAATAAAATAGTTATAATTTTACAAAGATAGTTCTAACTTTTCCTGAATGTTTTTAATAATATGAACAAATTTATAAAGTTCGAGTAGAATAATAAGAAAAACGAGAAGTTTCTAAAGCTTTGTAGTTAGATAATTTTTGATAATCATAACCTAAAATCAGAAATATATAAATTATATATAATAATAAATTAAAATGGAAAATTTTGAAAACGAAGAAGGAAATTGACTAAATTTACAGGAATTTTGTAAGTTAAATTTTAAATACTTAAATTAATTTTAATATTTTTTTCAGAAATATGCAAAGACTCTAAGCTGAAATGACGAGGGGAATCAGCAAAGAACAGAAATAAGAAAATAATAAATATTAACTCATTCAAATGGAGATATATATGTAAGTGAAAAGATGACAAAGCTGCTGATTTTTTTTCTATTTAGTTTAACCCTTATGCTTAATAAACTAAATTATTAATTTCCATTTTAAATTAAAAATTTCCTCTTATTACTTTTCATAAATACTTGTCCGAATGAAGATTGCTTAGATGTAGACCATTACCAAGAAGCAAACAGTGACTGTAAAGAAAGAGTCCTAGTAGTGGCATGTTTTAAATTACAGCAACGCCGATAGTGTTTCACTTAACATGCTTGTGTTTGAGCAAAGATTGGCTTTTTATGGCCATTAATAATGAGAATTACTATAGAAATATTTTAATAATATTTTTAACTCCTAGAGAATTATAATAATAATGCAATACTTTTATTGTGGTCTATGCTGATTATTGTTAGAAGTGCAAAATGTGAACAATTTATAAGATTTGAGAATGTTAGCAAAAAGGTAGTAATAAGTATTGTATAAAGAATAAAATGGCAGAAATCTTTAAGTAAGTCTTGTTGTCAAGCCATCTTCATTCTAAAATAATAGTTCTATAATATGAAATTCAGCTTATTATGAAATAATTTTTTAAGTAAATAGTGGTATTCCTGTTTTATTCGCCCCTATTTTATATAAATACAGAAAGCAGAAAAAATTATTGAACTAATTTTTTGACTGGATTCCTCAATTTAATTTGGTGATAGTTTCCCAGCAGCGGTGGGACCGGTAAGCGTTTTTCTCCATCTTCTGTCACTCAGTTGGATCTCACAAGCTCTGTCCCCAGGTACAAACTGTGGTGACATCTTGATTTTGGGAGAAGACTAGGTAATAGCGAGAATGGTTTTTTCGGAGTTTTCTACTTCATGACTGCCACGTCACGGAATTTGCCACGTCAACTCACTCAGATACGTCTACGTCACGACTAAGATTGATGGTTTGATTTTAGTATTAAACAGTGATATGTTAAAATTTATTTGATTTTAAATCATTAATCATCAATTTGGTGATAGAGTGCTTAATTGACCACTCTCCTCAACAGTGTTTAAAAACAGCATCACAACAGCGACAAGATGTGTTAATCACCTTTAAGAAGAAAAATAGAGTTGAGATGAAATGGAGTATGCCTAAAACAAATCTTTTTATATGCATTTATTCTTATTCTATTCTATGGATATCAGTTTTAAAAAGAAATAGCATAATATCAATAAAACCAGCTTTCACGAAACTTAATAGTAGTAGCATTTAATTAAGAATAAATTAAAAGATATGAGTGCCTACGAATGGATTTATATCAAAATCTGCCAAGATCAATGATTTAATGAGTGATTATAAAAAAATGTTGCTAAAGTCGACCATATTAAGTGTATTTAAATCAATTTATAACTCAGAGAACTTTTTGGAATATATTTAATTTTCATTTCACCTCAAATTTTTTAATCCTTTATTCAAGAGTATTTATGAGAATGACTTTCTGAATATTATTTTAATAAATTTAAAACTAATTTAATATTAAAAATATCAAAATATTGGGAAATACAATACTTTAAAAATACAAAAAACTGTCAATATATTTAAATATAGCTAATTTAAATCACCTGAAATAATTATGGAAATATAAAAACTAGGAGTGAAAGTATGATTTTTATATTCTAAAACGCCTGAGTGAATAATTAAACTTTCAAATTAATTATTTATTTATCATTTTTCTAAATTAATTTTATTCAGAAAACACGGAATATACTACTATAAATGAAAATTTTGATGTTTATTTTGCATTTTTGTTTTATTTTATGAACATTCTTTGCTATTATTGCTTCACAATTGAAAATACTAATTCTCAATATATAAGTTCATCTATATTTTTTTATTCAAGAATTATATGATATTTATGCAGTATATGTATTTCAAAGTGAGAGTAATATAAAATTAGAAGCTTAAATTAAAAAAATATGAGGAAATATCTTAAGCTAGAATATTTATTTATAAAGTATTTACAGAAATACAAACCCATTTTATTTTTAATCTGTAAAATAATATATATTTTTCAGTATATTTATTAATCTTAATAATTTTTAGTTTGAAAAATTTAAGACCGATATTAATAATAATTCAATTAAAGTTATGTGATTGATATCTTACAATATTTATTTAATAAATAAGTTGCTCATACTAAAAACTCATAGATATATTAGCTCAATATTCATGTACCAAGAAATTAATATGAAAATGATTTTAATAATTTAACTGAGTTGTTAAATTATTCTGACTAGTTTTTTTTAAAGATAAGAGAAAAAACTTAAATAAATTTCAATAAAATCATTTAAATCTTTACTATTATTTTCATTAAATACTTATTAGGATTTACTTCGAGGATTTAATTTAGTTAATTAGATCATTAAATAAAACAAAAATTTAAAAAGTTAGAAATATAAAATTTATTTTCTTATTCTATATTTTTATAAAAATAAAAAGGCAAATAAAGAAATACATTTAAAAAAACACAGATCAGAATTAAGGAATGAATATGACCACTTAAAAATGATATATCAAATGATAAATATTTGTAACCAAATATTTTATAGGAAAATATAAATTAAAAAATGCGGTGATCATATGGACAAGGACCAACAGCAGAGCAAGGGAAGGAGGAAGCTACCAGTGTACATGGAGTAAGCCAGTAAAGAATAGAAGCCAACACAAAAATTGATAAAAGATTTTTTTGAACATTTAAATTAGGACCTAAGCCATCGAACTTTCTAAAACCTGCAAGTCTATGTAGATTAAAAAATGAAAATCAAAAACTTAGACAAATTCTCATTCTGTTAAGAGAATGGTGCTAACTTCAATTCTTCTAACCAATAAGAGATATTGAGGGATATGGGTATAAGGAATGAGAGATTTGCGCGGTAGTAGCACAGCAAGAAAAGAGATGAGATAATAGGTAACAAAAGACAGTAAGGAATAAAATCATTTGAAATCAAAATTTGCCTCCAAAATGTGAGAGGCTTAAACTCAAAGTTGAAACAAAACAAAATGACAAGGGAAATAGGAAAAGAAAATCCAGATTTCATTGGAATTGTGGAAGTATGACTTCAAAGATTAGTTGGGATAAACAACAGAAGCATTACTTAGACACAACTTGCTTGAAATGGAGGAATACTAACATCAAACAATGGCAAGTTCCAGATGAAGACAGTAAAAACACTGAGATAGTTCATAGCTTGAATATACTTAATGTGGATGAATATCCATTTCATATAATTACAGCGAAGAAGTGAAAGAGTTATAATTAAGACTAATAAACATGATAAAATCATTAAAACAAAAGTGCAAGAAACAGAGAATAATAGTGAAGGTGACTTCAACTTCCACATTAAGGAATAAGGCAAGAAATTAAATAGAGAAGGTCTTAAAGAAACAATACCTGAGGGAGTAGAAACAAACAGCATAGGGAAAAAACAGGACCAAATATTCTTAAACATAGAAACGAAAAGATGGTAAACCAGCCATCTAAATGCGACAGATCATAAGCTTATCCAAGCAAAGCTGAAATTAAAATACAATATGAACGATCTGAAGCTATTGGTTAAAGAAGCGACTTTCAGAGTATCCGAAGTATGAAAAAAATACTGGAAAACTTACATAGAAGAAGGGACAGAACTCCTGAAAAAAGATTTAGACCAGCCAATCTAACATACCTTCATAGAAAAATTAGAAAAGTAAAGCAAGAATAAGAACGGGTACCAAAGACCACCTGAATGGATGCTGAGAGGGACGGAAATGGCACCAGTAACAAATAACCAGACCTAAAAGTGCAATGAAAGGAAGCGATCAATGATATGGAGAATTGTCTAGACAGAAATTGATTTAAGAGGCCTTTTTTAACTTTTTAAAAGACTAACAAAGACACAAAGGTAAGCATAACTAATAAAGAGCCTCACCATAAACGAAGAAAGAGTAGAAGTGGGAGAAATTCAACAGGCTAAGGTGGTAGAGTTCTACAGTCAATTATTCAGTGATGATAGAGACGATGAATTGTCTCAAGGAGGAAAAAAATATTATATGTATAACATCCAGGATAATGAATACTTCTACTAAATCGAGGATGTGGTGAAGGCTATCAAAGAGTGTAACTTCAACAAAGCTAATGGTCAAAATGGGTTTGTTAGAAAAATCCTATTAAAATCAGAGAAAATTTAGCGGACAATGAGTCAAAAAATCTCAAAGTGGTTAAATGATAGATATTTACCGTAGTACATCAAAGAAGGAAGATTAGTACTCTTAAGCATAAAACAAGGTGATAACTATCTAGAGATCAGCTCCACTAGACCAATAGTGGTGAATTCGTATCTGAGTAAAATATTTGAAAAAGTAATTCTGAATAAGATGCACGAAAAGAAGAGTCAAATTCTTTAAACAGGAAATAACCAAAGTGGTTTCAAAGAGAGCAAAAGTACACGTGTGAACTTGATAAGAATGTTGGAACACATCAAAGTTTCAAAAAGAAGGTTAAATAAAAGAGAAGCTTATCTCCTTGTTGACGTTAAAAAAGCTTAAGATTCAGTCTAGAAAGACAAACTTGCGTAAATACTGAGACTGAGGGCATATAATAGAGATAATTTGACAAAAGTAAATCAAATTGAGGATTAATAAAAAATCAACAAGATATTCTTTGAAGAGAAAGAAATCAAGATAAAGAAAGGAGTTGCATAAGTAAGTAGAATATCAGTTTTGCTTTTTAATGTGTATCTACAAGATGCTCTTTACTCATAACCGTAAATAAAATCACTGATAAATTAGGGCAAGCTGATAGCGTTCGCCGACGATTTGTTTGTTAATATAAAAGATGCATAATAATTCAGAAAGTGATCGATGGTTTTAGAGAAGAAGAAAAATCTCATAACTTGCGATTCAATGTTAAAAAGACAGTATTCCTAGCAGATGCACAGCAGTTTGATAATGTCGATGAAATTTGAAGGTATAAAAAGAAGGTACAAGAGTCGAAATATTTGTGAATAAATGTATGCCTTAATACTAGACAACTACTCAAGAACACATGGGAAGAAATGAAGAGACAAACAGAGATCTACTAAAGACTAACAATATCTACCAATCCAACAGTAAAAACAATAATGGTGCCACAGATTACGGCACTTATGATTTACAAATACACCCGTCTAGTAGCAGGCAAGTATGTAAAAATTGGGGAAATTAAAAGATTAAGATGAAGCTAAAAAGAATAGCATTCAAAAATCTGCTAGAGACATTCCTAACAAAGTACTAAGGAATGTAATATAGCTGAAAGATATAAATACAGCGGAAATAATACAGTAACTTGTTCAGAAGAACTTGAAAAAGGTCAAATATAACTCGGACCATATGATAAAGCTAAAGGAGACAATATAAGATATTATGAAGAAAGAGAAATCTAACAGATATAATAAAAAGCTATTTATAACAAAAAATGTGATGGAAACTATGATGGCGATCAGTCAAGGAAGAACAATGGCCATATATGGTATGTGCCACTACTATAATGTTCACAAAGTAGTCGTGGATCAAATCACATGAAATAGTGTAACTTAATAAATTCAGCTGGTGACCCAACAGACTATCAAAATAAATAAAAGAATATAGACTTATAGACATGAAAAGTCAAACAAAAATAGAAATAATTACGAATATGATTTGGCTAGATTAAAGAATTAGAGTATTGGAACAACATGAATATTATCAACCAATAAAGAAGGTTTTCGGAGTGACATATGTTAAAAAGATGGATAAGGTATTTGAAGAAGAGGCATTAAAGACAAATCCAATAAAACTGAATATTTGAATAGTGAACTCTAATGTGTCTAAAAAGCAGTGAAATCTGAGAGATTCACTGACTTTATATCCTTTTTAGAATGATTATTCATTTTTACCTAAAGTATTTTACTACTAGTTAATATTATATTTTATTAATCAAATATTATTAAGTTATGATTATATAATTACCTTGGTAATGGACATAAAACCAGTGGTGTATTATTTATGTGACCCTTTAAACGATGATTCGAGATATTATGTGGTTTTTGTTTTTATTTTTATGAATTAAAATGTAATGATACTTGACTCATTCAGTCTTAGCATTTTTCAATTGATTCACTTAGTCATGATGTTACTTAGGCAATTTAAACGATCACTTAATTGGATATTTTAATAAAATCATGTTTAGTATTGAAAAGTTTATCAGTAAAGCTAGTTCATTTATTAATGATATTATTGATCAACAAATTACTGTTTATAACTAATTTTATGAAATGATGACTATTGAATCTTCCTTTATTACTTTTATTTAATTAGTATTACATTTTTATATTTTATATTATTCCTTTTTAAATTTATAATGCTTTCTGTAGATAATTAATTTCCTTATTGAAAATTATTCTATAAAATTAAATAGAAAAAAAAATAAATTTATCGTTTATAAATTAACAGTCAAAATAAAATTTAAAAAAATCATTAGATAGAAATATAGGTAATAGCATATAATTTAGAAGGTAATTAATAGGTATGATATATTTATAAAAAAGTCAAGTAAATGCTACATATGTGATTATTATTATTACTTACTGGCTTAAAAAGGGAGTAATTAAAGGAGAAAGAAAGTATCTCATTTTTCCGATAGCTCAAGTTTCTTTATTTTAAAGTATTGGTACATTTAGTAATTGCTCAAGAAGATACCGTATATATCTATATTTTGTATAAATGTGGTATCTTTAACACATTTTCATGATATCTAATAGTGTAAACGAATATAGTGCATAATCAAAATAATAAAAGATAATCAGAAAATAACAATATTGGCAACAATAGTATTAAATAGTAAATTTATTAACTTAATAGAGCTTTTTAGTTGTCAAAGAATCAACATAGTAAAATATAATGATAATCTAAATAGAGATAAAAGTTAAGTACTATATAATATTAACAACTAAGATTATTCACAGGAAACATGCAGATAATAGAAGTGTTCATTAGGGATAAAATAATTAGCAATTGCAAGAAAAATAACAATTATTGGTCCACTAGCAGTTTATAGATTAATAACAATATTCACATTTATTTTTGTGTAAGACATAATAGTAAAAAGGTTAATTGCTATATAATAAGACATGTAACTAATTTTAGATATAAAATTAAAAATAAACAAACATATATTTATTGCATTTTGAGTTTATATGATCAATTTATAACTACAAAAAATTGTAATTTTAGAAGGTGTAAACATTTTATTTAACTTTATTTGGTTAATAAAAACCTAAAAGAATTTTGTATTTTTTGTAAATATATTAACCGATAGCAAGTAGAAGTAAATATAATTATTCAATATGGATGAAAATTCTAAGTTCACAATAATCTAAGCTTAGCTCTAAATGATTAATTATTTTTGTTAGTTTTGATATTCATAACTATTATATCAAACGAATATTATAACAAAATAACATAAAACCAAGGATTATTATAAAAGCTAGATATAATTTTGAATAGTATTTTTTTACAAGTTACGAGGTAAATACATAAATCCATGACTAAATTTATAATATATAAAAAGGAAAAAATTATATGGAAGTGGAAAATTGAAATAATAAGTTGTAAATGAAACAGGATGTAAAAATTCACTAAATCTTAGAAAATCAATAAAAAATTGCAATAAAATTAAAATATAAAGGGATATTAATGTTGATTAGTGTGGGAAAAAAAGATAAAGAGTAGGAAACTCAAAAAGTAATTATTCTAATGGTGAGATTCCTCACAAAAGAAGTTCCTCTAAATAAATTCTTTTTCTTCATAGTTTATAATTTTATTTATAAAAAATTTAGTGATAAGCTATATTTAAAACACCGTTTATAAATATATTAAACGAAAATGCGATAAAATATATAAACCCCAAAACCCCAATACATATATGCGTGATAGTTTTATAAGTTGGTATAGTGATGATTTAATATCGATAAATAGCGAAATTCAACTTCACAATTTAACTTATTATAGGGCCTTCAAAGTGCAGTTTCCAATGATCAGTAATGTGGGAAAAAAGTTCGAATTTTATTTCGGTCCCATCCTTTACCATTGGATAGAGCACAGTGCGTAGATGAAGAATATGTGGTCCTTACCCTACTTTTGACATCTGTGAGCTGAGTTGCGTCATTTGCAAGGTTCATGGGGCACTCGTTTTGAACCTCCCTCTTTTCCTTAATTCAAATTTTAATTAAATTATTAATACTATTAAATTTTAAAACTTAACTACTATGGTGGAATTCAAAGGACTATAGTCTCGTTCATGTGCACTTGCTTTAGCTCTCAATTCCTGCAAAAGCGTAGACTTCATGTCTCTCTTGCCTGCGGTCATTATTTCCAATCAGTGCAATAAAATCCCAAGTTTAATCGAGCAGGGGTTTTGGGGTTTTGAAGGGCTATAAGCATTTATTATTAAGCTTATTTTAATTCAGCTAAAATTTTATCGATTTAAACACATAAATTTAACAATCCACTATCAATATATACTACAAATCAATCTCAACGAATATAAAATATGATACATTTATATATAAATAATAAGAAATATCGATTCTATTTTACATAATGGTAAACAAATAATTTATATTTCTCAAATTTCTCTATTTTAATCTTTTTAATTTTTTAATCATATTTTTTTACTTGTAAATAAAATTTTTTAATTTATTGATAATTATAGATCAAAATTTTTATTTAAGCTTTAAAAAATAAAATAATCTTTAAATTCTACTTATTTTCTTATTTTTAAGCATTCTCATATCAATTCTTATGTAAAATGCATTTTTTTATTTTTATTATTAATTTATTAACTATTTGATGAAATTGCGAATTCAATCTTAACATATTTTAGAATTGGAAACAAATTGATCGCGGAAATTTCAGATTGCACCTTATGACCTTCACAAATTGATCACATGGTAATTTACTTTCGATCTAAAATGTGAACTACTCAATTCTAAATATTTGAGATTTGACACAGTTCCATTTCAAATATCCCGACTATATTTCCTTTTGCAATTCTCAAATTTTAAGATTGAATCTCAAATATAAGTAAATTATATATAAATAATTAATTAATTTTTTAAATTAAAAAAATTCAAATTAAAATAAAATTTTTTACTGTAAATTTTTCATTTAAAAAGTGCATACATATCAATCCTTATATAGAAATTTAAGATTATTAATTTAGATTATTTGAATTCTTATATGAAATTTAATCAGACATTTTAAATGTATTATAGCTGTTTAATTTACAAATATGAACTAATTTATAAAAATAAATCTATGTAAATTTATAACAAATTATTCGTTCAAAAATTTCATCTTAATAAATAAAACAATTTATCTTGGATTGCTAAAAGAAAATTTATATATAATTTTAAAAATATAATTTTATCATATAAGAATTTTAATATTACCGATTATACAATATCTATATGCAAAATCATCAAACTCGATAAAAACTTAAAATATTTACATATTATGAATCATTTTATACTTATGAATATTATTTATATTTAGAATGCTTTTTTAAAATACTTATTTTTCATATAATTAAAAATAACATAATATATTTTATTATAGTGTCATATTATAAATCCATTTATTTCCGTTATATAAAAATAGCTAAATTGTAAATATAAAAATATATAAATTACAATTTAAATATATCATTACATTAAAAATCTAAAAATACTTACTTTTATAATTCATCAAAGCCTAATGAGCAATTTTAATATTTTTATTGATGTATTTATTTCTTTATTTTATATTTTAAATGGAAACTTATTTTATCTCATCTCAAAGTCAAATTAATTTAAGAATGTATTGATAAATTAGAGATTGAGAAAGCTAATATTTTGTGATTTGACAATTGATTCTCGAATTGGAGTTAGATTTAATTGTAAAATTTGTAACTTTATATGTTGCATTTTCAATTCCAAACTTGATTTGAAGCATTCTGATTTCAAATTGATCACTAATTACACCTATAAAAAATTAAAAAAATTAAAAAGAACTAAACGAAAAAACTGTATACAAAGAATCTTGGTCCCTAGTAGAACACTACCCGCTGGCCAAGCGAGCTGCATATAGCAACGTGTTCACTCAAGGGGGGTAACAATTGGTCTACTCGTTACATTGTTGCATAGACTAGGGTTTAAATCCAGTCTAACTGAAGCTGCAACAACAAACTCTGAGATAACAATGTACACAAGCCCTCGGGTCGGCACAACCAAGTTCTGAGGGGAATATAACTACGATACAAAGACACTGCACAGGTATTATTGATAATAATCATTTTAGGTTTGATTGATAATTTTTTTTGATTTTTATTAATAAATTATTTGAAATCTTGAATTAAAAATTTTGGTTGAGAATTTTGCTTGTAAAAGGCAATGCTTAGTAAAATAAAATTATTTATTCTTGATTTGATTTAACTTTATATTTTAATTTTAATTAACTTACTATTTCTTATAGTAATTTAATTTGCTATTTTCCTATTCCAATAGGACTCTAATATAAATAAGTTTATTTATTTTAAAACTTATTTTTAAAATTATGGCAAGTTAGGGTTCATTTCAGGAACCAGTAAGGGCAATATAGGAATACTTTTATTTCCTATTTAAATTTAATTCAATTTAAATTAAATCTTAATTTTTAATTTTTAAAAAATTATCTTAAATTTTTAAGATTTACAAACTTTAATTTTATCATTATAAATACATTATTTACTTGTAAATTTATATAAATGTTGAATATTCGTAAACATTAGATTCATAGCTTATGATTTGATAATTACTTTTATGTTTATCATTCAGCAATATTAGTTCATGCTCTTTGAGATAATGAATTTATTTATAAGTTTAAATAAGATAATATTTTTCATTTATTTATTAATATTTTATTACTATCTAACAATATTTTAAGCAAATTCGTTTTAAGTAGCTATTAATAATAATTTATTGAATTTATTTAAATATAAATTTAAATCTAAGTTAATTTGATGTATTTTTAAATTAGTAAGCATATTTAAATATAGCATATGAAAATTATAATTGAAATTAATTTAATTGAAGCTGATTTCAAGAAACTTATAAAAAATTCTTATATAACTTATTCTTTAATCACTTTGATAATATATTGTTAATTAATGCTATTTAAATTTAAATAAATAGGAATTTATGATTATGATTTAAATATCTTGAATGAATAAGAAAACTTTAGAAACTTTAACTGTAATGAATCAAAAATTGTTAAGAAATATATGGGATATAATTAAAAATAAAGTTTCTATTATAAAAAGCTTAAAGTTATTTTGAATTTTCTTTAAATTTTTTACTTATAAATACCTTCTCTTATACTTAAGTATAAATTTACTTTGATCCTCACAAGTCTTTAAGTGAGATAGATTCCAAAGCAGCAGTTAAGACATGATAGTAGCATCTCCTAACTAGATTTTGGTTGATCATACTTATATTCATTCCAAGCTCTTTCATAAAGGCTGCCCAATAACCTCTATAAGGGTTAACTTATCATAACTTACTTTGATTAAGCTCTTGTATTCAAAGGATTCAAGTCTCTGTTCTTAATCCAAGAGTACATAAGCTCTGCAGGAGCTAGCCTGTAATGATAAGGCCCAAGAAACATGAGCGGTAATTTGAGATTGTCATACTTTGCCATTACTTCTTAAGATCTGTGATAGGGAGCGTTATCAATCATGATAACAGTATTCTTTCTCCACTCCAAATCTATATCATCTAATGTAAGTGCAAGCTTGCACAAGAAGTACATAAATGAGTGTTGATTAGTTCTTCCCCTGTTCACAGTATAGAACAACTCTCCAGTACTGGACACTCCAATAATCAAGTTCATTTGACTAAGCCTCTAAGATTTTGTAACTCTATTCTTAACATAAGGAGCTGTCCAGCCTCTTCTTCTCTCATCAGTCTAGTGCAGTACTGATTCATCAATGTTAATAATTCTCTTGCCTTCACTTAGAAAGAGTATGAATTGTTAGGCTGCATACTAGCGTTGAAGCTTACTACTGTTATTGTTATGAAGGTTCGTTATCTACTTAACTTACTTGTATGTCATCATTAGTTCATTCTTAAGGAACCTTCGAATCATCTACTTTGAACAGTGAAGCTGGATCTTTGACACTAAGCTTTTCTGTATATCTGATATTTAGATAGGCACTTAGTCATAAGTAAGCATATTCACTATATGAGTGCGAGCCCTGCTGTGCAGCTTCTTATACTTGCCTCTATTAACTTACTTAAGATTCCAAAAGTTTGCTTTTTTTAAGGGATTGTTAAGGTACCTTCTTAACTTATAGTATGAAATGCCAAGCCTCTTCATAATCTGCTAGCAGTTTAGCTTTTCAGACATCCTTAGTCTTTGAGATTCCTGAGCCAGCTTTAGCTCTTTTTGCTGCTGCTCCTTTTCTTTCCTCATGATCTTGAGTTATCTTCGAGGCACTATAGCTTAAAGCTAAGTATGCTGTCCAAAGACTGGAAGTGAGTCTTTCATTTTATGGTTCTCTAATACTTTCTATTCTAATTCCTTCATATCAATTAAAGGGGCTCTTTCGAGCATACCTTAAGGTTCTAATTCTGATTAGGTATAGTCAGTGTAGATCTCAAGTGTTATCTGGCCAAGAGTCTATATTTAGTGGCCATCTAGTAACGATTCCTTAAATCCTCCTAGTTTACTTACTCTATAGGTTTCCTTAGGATCAATAATAAAGCCTTTGAAATTCAAAGATTCTAATGAATCTTCCAGATCATAGTAGTAGTTAAGCATCTCTCTTTTACTTACAGTCTCTATCTCAACATCAGCAACTGTAATGTTCCTTTAGTATAACATATTGGTTGTTATGTAATCTGCAGTATTGCTTTCATCATCTGTTTTACTACTTGAGCTTCGCTCACTATCTGAACTACTAGAGCTTTTATCTTCTTCCTCTTATTGGAAAAATTCAACCAGCTTAGACTATCTCTTTTTAGAACTTGATTCCATAAGTTCAGTGCTTAATTTCCTAATAATGAATTACTTTGGTGCTGGTAGGAAATCCGCATGCGGAAATCGGATCATGCTGAAGACATTTCATAATAGTGAAAATGACTATCTCATTATAGTAACAGTGCTGTCTTCATGAGCCAATATTTGGCTATTTAAAACGGCTGATGGCACCCTCCTATTAGAATTTAATGAACCAAGCGTAACTTACTGGCATCAATGTTTAAGAACTAGCTTAGAAGTGCAAAAGCAAGAAAGAGCTCTACAACTTTCTCACCCAGGATTGTCGGGCCTTCTTACCCAAGCCTGATTCAACCAACATTTACTTCTTCAAGTCCATCATAAGAGCAAAGAAGGAGGTAAGCATCTCTCCTTAATTGTAACAGTCTTCATAGTACATCAGAAGAGAAGACGTCAAAGTGTCCGCTGTGCCTCACATAGAGGGACTTACAGTCCAGGACTTCCTCGATTATGCGAGAGACATCCCCAGACTACTCAACTTTCTCCCTGATGAGCGAGACTGGGTCCACTTAGACAGGCAATGGATCTGTGATTTGCTCTATGCCTTGGACACCGACGGTGTCACCAACATGATTCACGATGCAATGCTTTAACGGAAAGATAGGCTTGAGCAAAGCAGAGACCTAGTCATTGAAATGAGACCTGAATTTGTTGACGCACTCTCTAGATGCCTCAGCTTCAGCAGTAAGTTTACTCTCTTTACATTTCCTTTGTAGCCGAGAGAGGCAAAGCAGTGAATCTCATGAAGGACTCATCTAAAAGAAAGAGAACAAGAGATGAAATTGAAGAGGTGAAAGATTATGAGACAGCCTTGAAGTCAGACAGACAGCTCTTTCTATAAGAAACTAAGAGGCTGAAGCAAGAGCATGATAACTTGGAAAGTGAAGTACTTGACTTACGCAAAATGAAGGAGCAAGTTATGCAAGACTTCGGCTCTCAGAATCTGGAAGGGCAGGTGCAGAACTTCAGCCTTTGACTTCTGCTGGTCTCTATTCTCATCTATTCTCTGAACACTACTAATAGAAAGAGTTAGAATATGGTGAATTCTTTTAGAAATTAAGCTTTAAAATCATCTTCTTTATAACCCCTCTCTTTAGGGGTTCCTATGATCTATATCACTTTTCAAGTTTCTCTTTTAATTTGAAGCCTTCTTCAACCAGGCTTCCATACTTTCTTCGACCTCTTCATGCTCCTTGTAAGTTTCACTAAAAGACTTGTCTCTGCAACTCCTCCTTACAAGTATAACTCACTTTTCAACTAAGTCCTTAATCTGCTCTGCCTTCTCATAAGCCTTCCTACTTCTCTTATTAGTCTATTTCTTTCCTTCCTTGCTCTTCGATCTTTCTCTGCCTGGCTCTTAAGTGATCTCCTCATATTGGCGCCTCACGCCGTTTTTGAAGATCTTCTCAACTTCACTAATAGGCTTGTCTTAGAGCACAGGGTTCTGGCTCATCTTCTCTACAATGAATTCTATGATAGAAGGTTAATAGAACCCTAATTTACTTTGAGTGTCTGGCTCTTCAGCCACAGCTTCAGTTTTCATTTCCTCTTCAGAGGCCTTCTTTGCTTCCTCGATATCCTTTTTGGCTCCTATGAAAGAACTTTCTACTTTTTCGACTATCTTCTCCACTATAGCCTTTACAACTGCAACTTAATGATCGATGGCTATAATCTTTTCAGAAGGAACTTCGGGCTCCTTTGCTTGATCAATAATATCCATATCAATAGCTTCTTATTTGTCTTACAAATTAAATTATACTTCATTGAACTTTTTGTCTAATATAAGGTCGATCTCATTCTACTCTACGTATAGAAGCTACTCAGCACTATCTTTGGAGTTGAGTCTATACAAAACTCTTTGCCATATGCCCTTAGTATTAAGTCTTCCAATTCTTCCTATAATCTGCTCTTCAGACCTTTTAGAGAAGACATCTGCGATGATGAGGTAAGAACCTCCGTTCTAGTTGATTTCATCATTCGTCTGAATGTCAGTCCCTCTTCCATGAGCTTCATTCAGCAAGTATATTCCATATTCCTTTTTCGCATTCTTCATTAAGTATCTGCCTTCAATCATGGATTCGATATTGGCGGCTTGCCCTCTGCTTAAACTTGTGAAGTCGTAGCCCGATCTCAAAAGGCCTATCTCTATTGCATTATAGTTAGTTGAAGCCACTATTAGAACTGGGGAGTGGCTTAGCTGCTCTATTATAATTTCTTTGATCTTAGCCAAGTAATCACTCTAATTAGTGCTCACAAACACATCCGGGTATTGAGTCTTTTTATTTCCCTAGAGTTTATCAAGAGTGTGAAATACTACAGGTGTAGCTTGAAAAGCTAGCTTTAAACAGTTCTCTTCAGTAAAAGAGAGATTGCTTCCAGAAAATCCTATCACTTTATGAGCTTGCTGAAAGTACTCAAGAGAGTTGATTATAGTATCAACAGAGCCATCAAACATAATCCAGTCGTACTCGTCCACTAATACGTAGCTTTGCTATCATACACTCACAGCCTTGCTGTTCTTTTGCATCTTCTTTAATTAGGGGTAAGTGTAGAAATAGATGCCAGTATCTTTGGCAAAGAAGTTTAGATTGCAATTAAGCTACATTGCTTTAATGACTCTCTAGTATCGTTTGAAGTCTCTTTGCACTAAGTGCTCATTCTTGCTGAGTATAAAGACTGATCTTTAAGTTTTAAGAGCAATAAGGATTGCTAAAGCAATGCATATTAGGGTCTTGCCATTGCCAATACCAAAATGAATGAAGTGATTGCTGTTAAGGTTGTCACAGATATAGTTTAAACATAAGACCTGAGAGCAGTAGAATTTGAAGCCTAAATTTTACTCCAAAGTTTCTAATTAGGCACTTACTCTTAAGAGTTCCTTTGGAGACCTGCTATTGAATCTGGATGCTACTTGGTTTTATAAGTTCTCATTCTTGAATAGCTAAAGAAGGTCATTAACAGCCTTTTCAGAGAAGGCTTCCATAGTCCTTGGCAATTGCATTATTCTATCAAGGTCAGAGAAGTCACAGTTTAGACAGTTGTCAATAGTGTGAATGCTTAACTATACAATTTTTCTCGACTTGCGCATTCACAATCAACTACTATACTTTCCTGATTTGTTCAATCTTCCCTACCCACTATTGATCTCTGCTTTGCAGTCTTAAAGCAAGGCCTTTCATAAAATGCACCATTGAGACTTTGTCGATGACTTCTTGCTTTTATAAGAAGGTTGCCCTTGTTGAAGATATGTAGTCTTTTAAAG
>ARYC01003143.1:0-23369 GCA_000711775.1 Oxytricha trifallax | reverse complement strand
CTCAGCAAATTCAGGTCTTAACTGCACATTCAGATTTCTCTGCTCAGCTATTCTCTCTGCTCTCTTCTTGAGTGCAATATCAATTTTAGCTTAAAGTTGCTCGGGTATGACAGTATTGATAATATCACCCAGCCACTATCTATCAATCTTCTTCCAATCACGTGGTGATGGCAGGAACTCAAGGCACTATGAATGCTCTTGAGCTAATAATAAAAGATCGGCGACAGTAAGACCTTCAAGCTGTGGGATGGCAGAGACAGTGACTTAGTCTCTACGGATATACTATGATGAGGTGGACGTATTACTTTAAATGTATTTCTTACATTCTTGGTCCCTTTCAATATGTCACTAAGGAAGTATGAGTTTGTTTACTTAATGCTTGGCATATGGGCTTTTCCATCTTGCGTCAAAAAAAGATAAAGGTCGCGCTTGCTCGAGAGCTTGGACTAAAGGTCTAGGAAGTTCATCTACTATTGCATAATAAAACAATTATTTATAACATTCTGTGGAGGGTGCCAGGAATAAACTTCCTCAATTTTGATTCAGGAATTCTAGCTTTAAAAAGATTATTGAGGCGGTTTTATACCCAAAGAATAATTTTAAAACTATTAGGAATACGCTTTGAAATTTCTTCTAATGCAGACGAAATCGAAACCACTAAATAAACGAAAACGTGGGCGTCCTCGTAAAACTCATATTCCCAATACATCCTCTCTCTAACAAGAAGTTGACGAGCAGCAAATTGTGTCTTCAGAAGCTATTTCATAAATCCTTGCGAGCCCAGAAGTTTTCATGCAAAGTCCAATCTCCAAAACCCCAAGCAACCCAAGGAGGTGGGCGTTTTACGCAGCCAGTTGGTCTACATGCCAATAGAGAGTGAGGAGGAGGTATAAATTGAAGAATACTTCTCTCTAGAAATAGCAGAATAAGTCAGCAATTATTTGTAGGGGTACACGACTGTTGGAAAAGGCCCACTCTTTGAGATATTTGATCCCAGGTCTCAAGTCACTAGGTTTCTCAAATAATGTGAAGATAGCGAAAGCCTTTTACCGAAAAGTGAAATTCTTAGACTAGCACACCTTGTATAATAGTGGGCATTTCCAGATGTAGGAAATTTTACTGATGACTTGCCCATCTATGATCACCAGAATGAACAAGAACACTCAGTTTAAAGTCAAGAAAATCTAAACTCAGAATCCTAAGTGGTGATAAACAATACTGCCACTCAATACTCTAATCTACAGCCTATGCATGGAAGAGCTTTGTTGCGCCATTATAGGAATATTACTCATCAAACTGAATGGAGTAGGATCAATGAACTTGTTTAACATAACAACAAGTAGCATATTGATGTGACTAGTATCTCTAGGCTGCTAGGTATTAGTCGATATCATGTTTAAAGGCTACTAAAGCTCGATAGCAAATAACCTGATTTACTTGTTCCCCAGAAGAGGGGCCGAAAACAACTTTATCTAAGTGAAGATGTCAAAGCCTGCATCTGCGAAACCATCGAAAATGACCAAGGCATAATTACTACCAGGAAAATAATGAACAAATTGAAGCAGTAGTTGGATGAGTAATTGTCTCAGTATCGCATAAGTTAATTCCTGAAGAAGGAGATGCACATGCGCTATCACAAAATCTCTCACCTCACACCCAACCCTGATAATTTGAAATCCCTATTTTAACTCTAAATTGCTTCAGCATATTATACAAGCTTCTTGTTCAGCGTTCACTATTTACAACATTGATGAGACCATCATTCAAAATACAGACTGCCGAAGCTATTCATGGATATCAGGAAAGAAGTAGAATGTAGAATCTTCATAACGACGCGTTAGCAGGTTATGTATAACAGCAGCTGCATCAAATATGGGCACATTCATGTTCAATGTTAGTGTGGGATATACTAACTCTCACACTTTTTTGGCTTTCATTATGGACATTGTAGAGCATTTAGATAACTAAGAATAAGATTGGCGATCTCACTCCCTATTGTTGATGGACACGCGTCCTACCACCGTAGCAGTTACACCAATTGCGTCTTGCAGAAGCTTAATGTCCCCATACTGTTCTTGGGCCCCTACCAACGACATGGCTCCAGTGGAAAAGGCATTCAGGTTCATTAATTGCCGTTACCTCAACCCCATGCTCCTGCCTGTCTCTACTAAGTAAGTTTACCTCCCCTAATAGACTATAGGAAGCAGCTGCGGCGCTATGCGCAGGCCCTGGCTGTGCAGCTCTCACACTTGGACATGCGGTGGCTCACCGGCGCGTTCGCATGCTCTTTGGTCGATGCCCTGAAGCATTTGAGCCTGCAGGCTGTCTGATACTGTAATTGATTCTGGTTTTGGCCACCCAATCTGCGAAATGATGAATCACCCATACTCTATTAAAAGTGCCAAAACCCCACCATTCTTATTTGAAATTTATCTCAGCCTGGGAAACAATTGTCTGTGTCGTAGATTAGAGGACGATGCGTCTTTTCAAGGGCTCTCGAATGATTATCTTTGCTGGTCCCCATTTGCGTTTTTACCCTAGAATTCCTCTGCAACACTGATTTGGTAAGTTATGCGCACTTTTAATACTAAAATATTTAATAGCCAATTAAAGTTTAATTCCCAATATTTAAAATCTAATACGCCCTATTAAAATTATAATTTATTTTAAGAATTAAACTTTGATATTAGAAATGGAGTCAAGCTCAGATCAAAGTAAGGGTCCACGACAACAGATCCAGCAGCAAGTACCGCTTGGCAAGGGAGAAGCCTACAGAGTGAGAGACATCTTCGAAGTCAAGGTCATCAGGAACGTCATTCACGCCCAGGTCATGTATGAAAACGATCCTCGAGGAAAGGCAGTGTGGGTGGAGCATTCGAAGCAGATGTATCCATGTGATCGAGCCAGAGTTGAGTCTTTTGTCAGTGAGAAGATGCCAGGTCTCCATGACCACCCCTACTGGAACATCTACGCGGGAGCGCGCTCTGATCGAGACAAAGACGAAGGAACCAGTTCAAGTGATAGCGAGGATTCTGACAGCAGTTCACAAGATTCTCATAAGGTTAGTGTGAATGGAAACTCTCATGAGTTGGCAGGCCACCAGCAAGAGGAGGAATGCAAGGGACAGATGGAAGATGCCAGCATGAGTGAGGAAGAGTCAGACAGCCTAAGCAGAGCCAAATGCTTCAACAGTATGACCAAGAGACTAGAATGCTGCTCGATTCTCTCTAAAATTACTAAATCGACAACCTCATTGCTGATGAGTGGCAAGAAGCTGCATCTGCAGAACACAAAGATCCAGATGCTGAAGAAAATTATAGTGAATATGTTTTAGAGACTGGCAATGATTTCCGTGAAAAGCGTTACTTGGAAGTTCTAAGGGAGTTCCAATGCACCAAACTCTATGAGAATCAAGAACAGATGGACCCATCTAAATTATTTCCTAAAGCAAAATGGCACCCAGGAAGAACTGACTAAAATAAGTTTGCTTGTGTTGTGCATGCTATCAATATGTTTGTAGGTGGTCCATTGTTTGACTGTGTCGAGAAGTTCGTCGCCCTTTATCAATCTAGAGCTCATATGGTGCGAACTCGTTAACCTGAACATCTTGTGGAACATGGCATCTCTTTGAAGAATTTTCACCACATCCTTTATGATGTTAAGAAGGATATTTGGTACACTCCTAAAGTCATTCACTCTTTCACAAATCCAATGTTGGACAACTACAGAAAGAATCTACTATTTAAGTTTCCACAGTTCTTGCAGAGTCATCTCACAAAGGATAGATACATTTTCCAAATGATAATAGAGATTCTTTCACCCGATAAATCTCGTGTTATTAAGAGAGAGGCTCACGCAGGTGCATTTATTAAGGATTCTGGGAAGTGGTTTATTATGGACACTGCTGAGCGCGATGCATTTGAGTGCTCTAACAAAAGTCGTCTTGTTCTTTCATGGTTGAAGGGAGTTGCCTATCTAAACATTATTGACATGGTTAAAGATAATCCACCTGCACAATTTAAGAAAGCATTTCTAAAGGAGTGGACTCTGATTATGGAGGGCAAGTATGTTTATAAGAAAGGACGACCTGATATACCTCGCAAGAGTCCCTGAAATTTCTAAAGCAAACTTAGAAGAAAGTAAGGCAAAGGAACTGGGAGCACAAGATACAGGAAACCAGTCAGTGAGCCTAAATAATCTAAAATCAGACAACCAAGATCAAAACAACTCGTTGGCTTGAGGAATGATGAACATGTAAAAGATGCAATTTCATCTGCTTTGAAGGAGAGTACACTGAATGCTAGAAATACCAAGATTGTGTTCAGTGATAAAACTCAAGAGCAAAAGAAGGATTCTGCTGAATAAAGGAGAGCTGAGCTCATGAAGGCCACCTATTGCTGGTTTGAATTTGTCTGCAGGAATTTCGAATTCTTGAGATGGGAAAAGGATTTGCCCTCTTATGAAAGCATAATTGAGAGATTTGAAGTTCATCTTGATGATCATGAAGATCTCCTGTTCACTTGGCATTGGACCAGGTCCCTGGCATCATCTTACAAGTTGAAGCGCATTTCACAAGAAGTAAGGGAGCACCTCGTCGCGACCAATCTCAACGACTTCAATGCCCAACCCAGCCAGGCCCAGGTGGACCTTGTCAACGCCGAAATGTAGAAGCTTGAGAGGGTGAGCCAGGACAAGGTGTACTCGGGGCTGCAGGCAGTCTACATCGCAAACCCCTGGGCACCCCGTGTCATCATCGATCACTTCTCCGACGTGTGGGAAAAGGTGGAGACGGACCAGCTGAGAAGGTGGTACTGGGAAGAGATTGTGTACAAGAACGACATCAAGGCCAGCGTGGCAGGCAGCTCAACTATGACCAAGGAGGAGAAGAAGTACTACGACAAGATTTGCAAGATTGTTGAAGAGTGATTTGATATATAGATAAGTGATATATTCTTTGTTGATTAATTGTTCATTCGCAATATTCGTTCAAATTTTACTCTTGGGGTTTTATATAATTATAATGTTTATTTTCAAACTTTTTTTATCATAAAATATATAGATAACTTTAGACTCTGACTATAATTTTCATCCGTATTGGTGAATTCACCATATTATACTCCTTATGTTAACTCAAAATAAGATCTAGCTCTATTAAGGGTAATTAGCTCATCTTTGGTACATATCTATGAATTGCTGTTGATAATATCCATTCTTTTTCGTATTCTATCTTCCTTAATTTCTAGTTTCTTTTATTTTCAATTTATATAAGGTAGATTTTTTCGATTGAAAGAAAAAAAGAATGCAAAATACAGATTAGAATAAATATTGAGTGTTAATGTAGTCCTTAACTATAGCTTAAATTCCTCTTCATCACCATAGTCATCATCAACTTTAACTTTTCTTGCTTTCTTTGAATTCCTGCAAGATATTTCCCTCTTGTTCCTGATGTAGTTGCCTCCAAGTTCCTCTGTATTTTTAATGATTTCTCTTAAAACTTGGCCACTTCTCGATTTGAGAACGATATCTTCAATTTCCTTAGAGAGAACGAGACTCCATTATGTTTAGTGGAATTTTAATAAATTTGGAGATATTTAAATTTAAAATATGCATATTAAAACTTTTTAAGTTTTAATGTAATTTGATTAATGTTTGTACTAATAGTTTTTATCTATAGAGAATTTTTAATAGAGATGTCTTAATTAATTTTAAGATGGGATTTAATAATTAAGACTTTGCATATTTTAAATTTAAATATCTCCAAATTTATTAAAATTCCACTAAACATAATGGATTCTCGTTCTCTCTAAGGAAATTGAAGATATGGTTCTCAAATCGAGAAGTGGCCAAGTTTTAAGAGAAATCATTAAAAATACAGAGGAACTTGGAGGCAACTACATCAGGAACAAGAGGGAAATATCTTGCAGGAATCAGAAGAAAGCAAGAAAAGTTAAAGTTGATGATGACTATGGTGATGAAGAGGAATTTAAGCTATAGTTAAGGACTACATTAACACTCAATATTTATTCTAATCTGTATTTTGCATTCTTTTTTTCTTTCAATCGAAAAAATCTACCTTATGTCTTCTTCAGTATCTGAGATGCCGGATTTTTCAATTACCTTCTTAATATTGTCCATTTTAATATATTAATTATCAGGTAGAATTTATTAAATGCTAATCTAGACTTCTAGAACATCTAAAATATTAGCTCTTTTGGTTATTTATACTCATAATGAATTGTTTTATTAACAACAATTTCCCACTATCATCTGGGCCATTCACTTGATGAAAATCTGGTTTGATAGAGAGAATCTCAAAGTGGAATTAATTGCCTAAATTTCTATAATTCTATGCTACTGTTTTTATCTTTTTTTGTAGCAATAGAATCAAGTTTCTTATTTTATTCACATCAATCACACTTATCCCTATAGAGTTCTCATAAATACAAGTCCTACCAATTTTAATGCCATCATTTAAACTTCATGCATGAATAAGATACTTTTGATATTGTGTATATTTTCAGAGATTTCAGTTCTTCAATTTCAAGTTTTTAATATTAATGTACTTCTTGTGTTAAGATGTTTCCTCGCTATTTTGTACTCTGGAAGAGAAAAATCATTTGTGAGATTTTCTGTTATCTTTAAATGCATATAAACAGTAGTTTCATTGATAAATATTCCTTCAATTCGGTTATCATACAGTTATTTCTCGTTGATACCTATTCCATGATATTCTACCATTTCTTTAAACAGACATATAAATTTTCGGAATATTCTTTTACTTAGCTTCTTTGTCATCCAACTTTCTTATCAGTGCCTCTTTAATCTTTATTCTAGGGATTTAGTAACAATATAAAAGAGTAAATTAAATTCAAATAGAAGATTTTGAAATGTTTAATATAAATTTGAAATTAATATTATTATTGTTATAGTTATTTGGTTTCTTTTCAATTATTACACTTAGTATAATTTATATATATATATATATATATAAGCTTCTATCAAATAACAGAAAGCAACTGAATTTCTAAAGTAGCAATTTAGTAACATTAATTAGACTTAAAATTTATTCATAACTGCATCTCTAGAGCTACGTATTGGAAGACCCCTTCACATACCTATGGATGACCACTAGCAATACCCGGCCTCGCCGTCGATGCAGCTGTAGCCCTCCGTGGTGCCCTTAGGAGTGGAGAGTGACAAGTAGCAAAAGCCATCACCGAGCTTGCAGTGGCTTGTCTCCAATGTGAAATGCTTGCTGGAGAACATCAGACATTAATACCACAATACGAAGAGCATCTTAGGCATGCTGCCGACCCTCTACGACCCCTCCACACCATTTACTGCCATCAGGACCGCATCCACCAGACTGTAGAGTGCCACCTGGCTGTGAGGCGACTGACATTCGCATTAATGACGCCCAACAAGAAGGGTGAGGAGTCTATTAGATACATTAAGATTAAAGTTGTAGTCAAATACTAATCTCACTACAAAGGACGCGCCCAATTCAATAGGTGGGGGCTCTATCTAGTTCATGGTTAACAGCAAGCGACAGCTATCGTCGACTTACCACCTCATCTTAACGTTTTCATAATTAGAGTTCACCTAGACTGATCATTCACACTCAGTGGTGACCTTTTACGAATGTGCCGACCGTTATGAAAATGCTGACTGATTGAAGAATCCATGGCGAGCCTAACTGTTATCATTAAGCATGCTATCTAATTATTCTAAACAGAAAGGGAATCCACCAAGGGCATCCCACCGCACACATGGGGAAGAGAACTGGTCTCTAGAGGAAAGGGAAAAGCCTAAAGGATCTGCAGGTATATTATCTAGGGGATCATCATCATCCTTCCAACTGCCAAGGTATTGGATCTTAGGCTGCTCGCTCATTGCCATAGGGTGGTCCCTCAAAATAAAGATCTCTACTCATCTCGGCACTCCCGACACTTGTCTAAGTCAGAGACCATATTTCCACAGATGAATATATGGAGATTCGAATGGTGCCCCTGGCTGTCCCCCAGTCTACGATCTTCCTGTAACTTCTTTTGCAATACTTGTTTGACAAAAGTGCCGAGATTCCCAAAGTGGAAACCACCCTCCAGCTGATGATTAAGTCAAATGGTTGAGGAGAAAATCGTGAATGGGGGTATTATCGATCATGAATTTTTCAGATTTAAAATTATAGAAAGTAATTATTGTTGAAATACATTTGAATTTGGAAATTAAATTATAAATTAATTTATTATAAATCAAAATCGTGGCAGTTAAAGTTGTCCAATTTAAACGATCTTGGGCTCATTCGATAGAGAATTCAAAATTAGCTGGACTTTATTATTGGCGGTACTATTTTATTGCACCCCTGGAGCGAGATAACTCGACTTTAATGTGAGGGTATAATTTAATGAATTTAGATGGGTTTAATTAAAGTCGAGTTATCTCGCTCCAGGGATGCGATAAAATAGTACCGCCAATAATAAAGTCCAGCTAATTTTGAATTCTCTATCGAACGAGCCCTAGATCGTTTAAATTGGCCAACTTTAACTGCCACGATTTTGATTTATAATAAATTAATTTATAATTTAATTTCCAAATTCAAATGTATTTCTACAATAATTAACGTAATATATTTAAAATTCTAGATATTATTTTTTAAATGGAACAGTTTATACCAAACTTCCCATAAAACCTCTCTAAGTAGTATTTCATTTTCTACAAATTAAACGTATAGTAAGTGATTATTTTTGAAATCATCAACCTTAATTATACTTAATTACTTCAAACTTCATTGATACTCCCATTAAATTTAAGAATTTCTCAAATTATATGAATATACAAATTTCTAATTGCGCTACTTAAATAATACAAAGATAAAAGCTAAGATTTACTAACAAACTAAAAAAACTATTTTATTTTCACAATCACATTATCCGTGGAATGACAAATGATTATGGAAATATAAAATTAATTAAAAATATAAATTTCATCATAGCATGTTAAAGTATATAAGCTCATATACTATAGAAACTCACATTATTATTCCATTTTTCTCTAGTATAAATCTAATTAAATTTACTAATACTATAATATATTCAGTTTATATATTTTATGTATTTATAAATTCCTATTCTTTTGTATTTTAGCAATATTGAGGATGGAGAGCCAGAGAAACGAGAGAGAAGAGATGATGACGATGGCAACTACAGAAGAGGATGCAGGGCTTGCTATGGAGGGTGCAGAGTTGGCTTCTGAGGATAACGCGAAGATGGCAGATGCCTTGGAAGTAAACCACAAAGATATAGATGCGAGGAGTAACAATGCATAGACGATGAAGATGGTAGTTTTAATCTCTCGGAACCAATCCACAATATACATGGTTGAAGAACCATCAAGATTGAGGACAAGACCACTCATTCAATTGATGAACAGACCTATCAGCACTTCATAAGCAAACAATTAATATGATGAAGTCAAAGTTGATCAATTACGGCAATATGAAATTATAGCATGAAATCCAATTAAAACTAAATGTCATTTTTAAATATTCGGGGATTGTTTTAAAAGTAATCCCTTCTTAATTTAATAACTAAATCTATCATTTTTAATTAAAATTTTCATTCATCAAAATTTTTATATACTTTTATTTAATATAGTCTATTAGAAATACAAAAAGGAGGTGTCTTAATGTATTATATTAATTGATATTTCTCATAATGTCTTATTACTACTGACTATTCAGTTTAACTGCTTATCTCCCATCTTTATCTTGTCCCACTTACTGCATCACTCCAATAGAGAACTAACAAATCTCTTCTGGTATTAGGTTGGAGAACAGTGTCTTGACAGTTAGATTAATCATAAACAACATCTCTTTCACTAAATTAAATATAAAATAAGTTTCTACTTTGTTCAGGGATATAATTAAAATGAAAAAATAGAATTAATTATTGTTTTAAAGTAATATATATTTCCTTAATTAAATGTAAATTATAAGAGTTATTCTTTAACAAATGTTTACCTATAGAGTAAAATATAATCTTAACTGTTTTCATTGAATGATTCTTTAATTATTAAATATCCAATTTATAAAATGCAATGAAAGATAACATTGAGAAATTTGAGAGAAGTGTCAACACTTTATTCTTATAAAAAAGGATAACTATTAAAAGCACTAAAATTTAAGGTAAATAAATATGCATAGTAACTGAAGAAACAAGACCCTTAGCTTAACAATATGATCTTATACGTTTTACTTAAGATGTGAACTTTTTTTCATTTAAATTGAACATTACTATAGCTTTTAGTAAAATATCACTCATAAATATTACTACTGCTAGCTTCCACAAATTGCTGTCAACTCAGTATTTCTCATGATCTTTTTGAGCATTTTTAAGCAGAATATCCTTTGTTTCCATGATGCTGTGAACTTCTTAGTTTGAAGGCAAAATCTCATTCCTGAAAGTCTCCATTATAATTCTTAGCAGTGGTCTTTTAATTATTGCTTAAGAGAAATACGATAAAAGTAAAAATAAATATCTTATTAGTTATTTTATTGATTTGTCTCTGGTGTAAACATATTGATTGCATTAGAAGTAATATTGTTTATGGCAGTCAATCCAGATACTATTCGTTTGCTCACTGTTATTAAATGAATTTCAATGAAATTAAATTGAATCTGTCAAACTTCTATTTAAAAAGCAGTTGAAAGGTAACTATCATCATAAAGCTTAGCTGTATAGTTGAAAAATCATCATATTACTAATAATAAAAACATTAATCATTTATAAATCTTTATTTAAATAAATTATAGTAATCGTAAATTGATATTTTAATCTTAAATATTATTTAAACATCAAACCTATTCAATATATTATGTAAATAAATTAAAATAATAAAAATGCGTATTTAATAAAATTTATTATTTTTATTTGAAAAAGCCAAATCTAGGTCGATCTTTTACCACCCATACAGAGTCTGTATTTTGAGCTCATCTTTCAAACTAGCTACCTTAGGACTTCACCAAAAGAGTACTTTTAGAGATAGCGTGGGTTCAAGCTAAAGAAAGAGAGATTGGCTTCGTTTTTTGTGACAGGGAAAAGTCCTCAGATAACCTTCATTTCTGCTTTGACTGCTCTCTAAGTAGTCTACTATTGTTCCTTGACCTCTAAGTACTTTGATTAGGTTTTAGAAGATTTGCCCCCAAAAACTGAAAAAATGGGGTAAAACTCAAAAATTGATAGAAATATTATAATTTATAAAAATTTTGAAAAACAGTGAAAATAGGCATATTTGAGCAGTTTAGAAGAGAGTAAAAATTCATGAAAAAATAAAGATTTAAAAAATTGTGAAAGTGTGGTTTTATTATAATTTAAAATTATTTAAAATTTAAAAATAAATTGTGATTTATTAAAATTTAATATGTTAACATTAATTTTATTGATATGAGTGAGGATTCTATAATATTTACATATAAATAAGAATTTAAATTCTTCTTTACATTATTTTTATTATTTTTAGTTTTTATATAACCAATAGTAATCCTTTAAGACAAGAGTTAACTTTTAATCTTTACTATTGTAATTTTTTTGCAATTACTAATTCTAAAAAGTTTAAATGTTATTTTACCAGACCAAGCCTTACGCCTTTAAATAATATATGATTATTTGCAATAGATAAATAAATGTAACTTATCTATGTTTCTTATCTTTGTTAATACTCTTCGATCTAGCTTCGGTTATTATAAAAGCTGAAGCAAAAACCACGAGATAGTGTTATCTTTGGGGTTCACAAGCATATTAAACTTAACCATATATTATATTATTTTTTAATTATAATAAATTATTGGGTACTAATTGACCATCAATATTAAAAGATTTCTCATAGTCCTCATCTACCTCTATATTTAACATAGAGTGATTTTTTACACTCATTAAATAGCTTTTGATTCGGAAATTAATTAAAAGATGGCTTTTATCATGCTATCTTGGAGGCAGTTGATACAGTCGTCATCCTTAAAGTCAACTTACTCATTTACATATTGTGGAAAGTTATGTTGCAAATATGGTCATTTCTCTTCACAATAATCAATGCAAGGATATTCTATTTATCAATATACTATATATATACCATTATTTTTATAGGCATTTCAATAGTATTTCATGATAAGTCTTAAATATTCTCATTTTAATCAAGAATAACTATAAAATTAAAGAAGTTGATAACTTTCAAAATTAAACTACTGAAGAACTGATGATTTTCCAAATTTCTCAGACATTAAGATAAATATCAGTCTTGTTGAGGATGCACACCATAAAATTCATTGAATCGTTGTAATATAGTCTGTAATGAGACGAATTCAGGTAAAATTGCATTAACCCAATAGACTGCCAAAGTTATTTATTTCCATATACAGTATTGCATTTTATTCTTCTAACTATAATCTAATATTTCACAAAAATGAATCATTGTAAATATGATTATATAATGTATATATGATTAATTTTATAATTTTCATCTTATTTAGTCAAGTTTATGTTGAAGATTAAAGTAATAAAAGCAAAAGCTAATTTATATAATCTTTAGTTTTGTATATATTATAGACATAAAGCAAGTAATTTCTATCCTCTTTACATTAAATTAGATATCAATATTATTCTAGTCTTATATCTAACTAAAAAATCAATTGTTTAAGTCATTCTTATTACTTAATTTATTTGATAATTTTGAATAAATATGTCTGCATATACTATTGCTGCTAGCAATCATAACAATTAATTAATGCTTCTATGTTGTTATCCTTAGTGTCACCACATATTCTACCTATCCTAGAGATGTGGCTTATAAAATATGCTGCAGGTTCTCACTTGTTTAACTTAATTATAAATACATAGATTGATTTTAATTTATGCTATAAATTCTTATTTTATGCCAAATCAGCTCTAGCTTGACTATATTAATTGCGCTATTGCTAATCATATGGAAAGTCACCTGTGTAATTATTAATATAATGTAGTAATTTTCTATAAAATTTCAACAAAATCTAGTCATTAAATGTGATAAATGTGATAAGTTGTTTCTTGGTTTAGTGTTATTCTCCATTTAATAGTCGCTGCATCTAAGAACATTTACCATAAAAAGTAGATTTATATTAAATAATTTATCAAAAGATCAATCATAAATATATGATTATATAGTATTTAAATTTAAATGAATATAAATACAGTCATAAGTTAAATATAAACAACTCAAATATCAAGGAAACATTTAAAACATGAATCATTGTTGTACTATGATGTCAATATATCTTATAACCTATACAAATATATAGATTTTCAAATTTTTAATATTGATATTCAAACTATTTTAAAACAACATAATTATATTCTTAACAATTCTTTGAACCTATTATTTGAACTAATTATATAAATATAAATATAGAAGCAAGAAACTTGAAATTTTGTGTAAATTAACACAATAATTACTCACTGATTTTAACCAGCTTAATTTGTTCTTCTTCCAAGTGATAATAAACTTCCAGCTCAGTATTGTCTTCATTTACTTATAACTTGCTTCTCTTTCCCGTTTTCTGCCTTTATTGGACTTCTTTCTCGATGTTCTATTCCCTTTTGATATTATTCGACCTTCCAACTTGTTGCAATTCTTTCATAATTAGTTTATTTAAAGCGCTCTTTCTATTCTGAGTACCTCTTAGTTACTTGAATGGATAAGCATCCATCTAGCTCTCCGTAAAATGATTCACTCCCCTGTTTCACTGAGCTTACCCTTTATTGATCCAACTATCATTTACTTACTAATATCTTGCAGTTTACATAACCAATTCATGGCAAGTAAAAATAATATAGATAATTTGTGTTTTGTGTTGGGACTCCATGTTTAATCCTTCAACATCGACAATGTGATATTCTTACTTCTCTCTTTTTTGTCATATTGTTATTCTTTACTCTTTCTTTTCAAGTTGAGTAGCATGATATGTTCAAATTGATCCTCAAGTGGTTTACTTTGAGGTTGATATCCAAAAATGGCCAATAAAAATAGTATAAATCTATTTCTTTCTTAGATTTGTTGAATAAAAGAAACTTATAATTTATAATCAATAACTAAACATATAATATAAAATGAGTAAATATATGTATTAATAGTGCAATACGACAGTTAGAGTGACTTGTAAGGAGTAAGTTGAGTGAGCATCTAATGAACAGATACGTTATTATAATGTAAAGCAATAAGCTACATTTTAAACTATTGCTTAGCTTTATCCATAGGCTAGTTGATTAAATAAACTAAAATATTAAGTTAGTTACTAAATGATAAAACCAATCAATGTAAAGTAGAACACTTCATAATAAATACAAATGATTAACAAATTAAAGTCTTTCCTAAGGAATTCATGGCTTAATGATATAATTTTTGGCAAGTATCTTATATTTAAAATATTATTTTAAATTATAAAGCATATTATCTGTTTTTAATAGGTAAATCATAACCAAATTGTAAGAAATCTCTATTTAGAGAATAGTTATCTTAACTTCACCATGCTAATCAACTCCATTAATAATTAAATATAAGTATAAATTAATAATAAATCTATTATAAGCTTACTTAATATTTATTAAAAGGTTAATCCACCCACCACATAATGAGGTTATCAAGTGCATAAATATTTGAGTTGTTAAGAAACAATTAGCATTTACTCTTACATTTATAATATCTTTAAATTGTGGTAAGCATGACAACTATTGGTCATTATATGACCGCATAAATATGCCAATTGTTTTCATTTATAGATATAATATCTCCTTGTCTGTAATTCAATTATTTTTATAGTGTATTAATTGAACTTTATGAAGTATTTTTTTATATATTCAAGACATCGGATATTATAATATAATATTATAATTCTATTATTAAATTATAATCTCAGTGAGAAGAACATAAGAGCGAAATGCCCAACTTCTCGACCTACACAAAGAACTTCATTTCAACCCTCATCAGAGGATCCAGACTCAAAGACATCATTGACATCATCATCTCCGAGTCTATGAACAACGATTGGGGACACCCGACAATTCAGAAAATTATCTACGTTGCCAAAAAAGTTGCCCAGATAAACCCTGCCCTAATCTTTAAACTTAGAAATGAGGCCAAAATCAGAGCTCACAACCAAAACAACCACTACGTTGCAAGCTGGCTAGAACTTCTAACTTAGTCACTTTACCTAGTCTAAGTCGACAACAAATGGATTTCTAAGGCCTAATAACCTTCATCTGATTTTGGAAAACTGGACTCCCATTCTCCAGAGTTTATTCCCTAAACATCTTCACCTATTAACATAAAAGTTGACTTTCAATCACTTAATAGCCCCCTCTCACAATTCAGAAATAGGCTCCCAATCTAAGAGCCCTCTAACCTCAACCAACTATTCCTGTATGAAGAACAGGAATACTTAGCTTCCCAAATCTCCTTTCTTAAGGCTCCATTAGACAAGCCTATCTCCCTAGACTATGACTCCGAAGCTGAGATCTCCTTCTACGAAAGAGGCGAGGAATCCTTGACTTCTCTAAATACGTCATTGAATAAAATTCCTATTCAATAGGAACTTTTAACCATTATTAAGGAATCACCCTTTAATAAGATTTCCTACTAGGAAAAATTTAAAGTAGATTCCTAATTAATAACAAAAATTTAATCATTATTAAATATGAGTGGTAGTAAAGATATCTAAATGGTTGACAAAGCCTCAGTAGACATCAAAGGTCTACCAAACTTCTATGTCACCAAGACAGACAAAGCTTTCAACAACCTTGTCTCAGAAGCTAATAATGGCACCAAAGTCTCAGCTAGAACCCTATTCTAGGCACTTGAGCTTAAGGAATAAATAGTCTCTCTAACAATCCAAGCAGCAACCCAAGGACTCTCCAACACAATTGCTAACTACTTCGAACAACTTGAAGACATCATCGATAGAGACACTAAAGCTTAGCACACAATAGCTAACAACGAAAAGACTCCTAAACAAATCAGGACTTTCCTTAAAACAATTGACAAACTTAGATCCTATGATCAAGATGTCATCATGTACTGCGATACTGATCAAGACCTCATGCTCAACACAAACACAATTAGATTTAAAATTCCTTGGAACTTTTCCAAGAACCTTTCAAGCGACATCATCTTCTTCATGAAAGAAAATTTAAAATCTTTTATCTCCCTTGGTCTTATTAAATTTTCAGTTAAAGTCTTATAAGTTTAATCATCAATTAAATACAAACATGTTAATGACGAATCCGTCACCATCTTAAGACAAGACTGCAGAAGACAAAACCAAAATTCAAACAATAAGGGCAGAAATATGAAAAACAAACAGAAACAACAAAGAAAGCCCAAGAAAAACAACAAAAAGAGAAGTAACAACCAAAGGAACTGAGTTCCTTTTTAATGATATGCTCGGGGGGTGTTTGAGCCCTTGATGCGAGTTAATTATTATTATTATTATTATTATTATTATTATTATTATTATTATATTATAATTCTATAATTTATAGAAGTTTTAAAAGAAATTTACTTAGATATCAAATTCTGTGGGGGGAATTTATTTATAAAGGTGCATTATATTGGACTAGCAAACAGAACAATCTCTAAAAATATTCGAAAGCTATATATAACCTTAATTAAAGAGTAATTTCTTGCATTTTGATGATATTATATGAGCATTACGCTCGAAATTATTATATAAATAATTACATAATAAGGAATTTAAAATTGATCTACATAAAAATTATAGATTGTAATAAGAAAAAACTATTTCATAAAAGTTGACATTAAATAATTTGGATTTTGCTTGAAAGATCCTTTTATTTTCACTCATATCTTAATAAATTTTCCAAATTTTAGATTGTACTTTTAAGATAGAGCTTATTTTAACATCATTAATATACTTTGGTGACATTAAGCAAATCAAGTATTGTTAAAATAGATCTGAATAGGGGAAATTTGAAAAATAAATTCTAAATATAAAATGGAATATTTATAACTGTAACTAATTAGAGATTTGTATAGTTCAAATTTGGTTCTATGTACTTACCGTTATTTTTGTGTCCATAGCGTTAATGTTCTATATGTGTTTCGCGTCTACATTTTTGTGGACCGTAGCATTTTGGTAGTCAAATTCTGCAGATTAGATTATTTATTATTTATTATAATATGACCCATTTGACTTTTACTTATTTCTCGTCAAATCAGTAATTTGTTTTTTAATAATATTAGTGAATATACATAGATAATTAAAAAATTTTTATAATGCCAAGACAAGCATTGTCAAAATGCTTTAATAAATTTTCGTGTGCGATGTGCTACAGGAAGGGTAATCTCACTTCAAACTACAGAAATTGCCAATGAAAATTCAACCATATATTGTGATGATTGACGAGAAGAATGATAAGCATTTCTCTAGCAAAGATAGAGTTGTCAAAATGAAAAGACTTCAAGAGGGAAGTGGGTACTATACAGAGGTAAAGTATGGTGATGTGACTATTGAGTATCAAGATAGAGTAGTAGTCATTACAACTAATTCCATTCCATTAAATAGACTTAAAAAGATGGACAGAGAAGCGTTCGAGAAGAAATGCCATTTGATAGACCCCAAAAATGTCAAAAAGTGCGAAACTAATCGAATGCCGTTTGATGATATAGTCTTGGCGAAATATTTTATGACCAGACTCGATGAAGAAGAGGCAGCTTCCCTTAAATCACAAGAAAAAACAATCAGCAAAAAATTGAGCGAGATGAGAGAGAATTAAGATGAGAATGAGAAGAAACATGATCAACAGGACGAAGGCTCAGACTCAGATTGAAATGCACAATACTTTTAGCATAATACTTTAAATATTCACTAATATTATTATTAATAAAATAAATAAAAAATAGGTAAATTGAAACATATTGAAAAATCATAAAATTTCATTGATTTTATAACTGTCATGTCTTCAATGTAATTTAATTTATATTTAAAACGTTTATCATAAAAATTATGACAAAGTGAGATCAAATTCACTCAATATTAAATGGAAGAGTAATTGAAACCTCACACTAGAGATTATGTTTTCGTAACTCAATTCGCCTAAGCTTTCGAAAAATCCTGAATTAAATGAGATAAGAGTAGAACTAAACCTATGCAGATAACGTGAAGAGTGATGACTTCATCATGACTTAGAGTTGCTGAAGTCAAACCATTCACTAAGGATGGAGATGATAATAATCTCAGAGTTGCCAAGTGGAATTCTTTAAAGAATAATAGTGCATTCTACTTTGACATGCCCACTCTGATTCAACAATGAGAAACCATATGAAAATTGCAAATGAGATATGATGAGCACTAAAAGGCCAAGAAAGCTTAAGGAGAAGTAATAGAAAACTATTAAAATTAGACTGCTCTACTCATAAAGTTGGTCGAGACTACGATAAATTGAAGAATAAACTCACTCATGCAATCAAAACCCCAAAATTCCTTAATGAGGTTTATAAGTTCTTTGATTTGGAGGGAATTTGTTAGGGGTTGAGGTTATTAATTAAATGCGAGAGTAAAATAGCAAGCTTTTGGGGTCTATTTAAGATGAAGAGCATATAGATTTAGTGTTTAAACTGCGCTATGGATGTTATATTTACAGTGAATAAATCAAAGCAGTACTAAACTATAAGTCTATTGCGCTATTCTTTAAAGCGAAGCCCATCAACTGTTCGCCCACTGTCTTATAGCACTATAATTAAAGCAATAGTAGCTAAATTCTTAGCCTAAGAGGCAGTAAAAGTTTCTATAGAAGCATATTGATTATCTTATTAATGAGAAAACTTTGAAGAATTGGGCTCTCTTCTCTTTAGACCAACGAGCTACTATGTTTCATCGCCAATTCCCTGAGTTGAAGATCTCTGCTTAGTCTATAGCCAACATCTATAATAATAATATTAATAATAATAATAATAATAATAATAATAATAAGATTACATTGAGGTCTCTAGGGACCCCCGATCATAAAAGCTTGAAAGCTTATAAGGGACAAGCCCTTTTATATTAATTTTAATTTTTATCATCTGATCTGTTCAATCTCTCATCTGATTGTCACTTCAGTTTGATATTTCATTCAAACTAAGATTTTTCATTGTTATCTGTGTAACTTAAATATGTAGACTCTTTCTCTATAGAAGAATTTGGTCTACTCAATAGTCTGGTTAATTTCTGAGGAGTAGTCGTAGTAGCTACTCTCTTCATAGACTGTGAATCTTGTATGTTCTCTGAGTTCATACTGTGTTTGGTAGTTAGTAAATAGGAGAGTGAATTCATTTTCCATACAGTCTCTGGAATCGCAGACTGGGCACCATTTGTTATTGACCTTTACATATTCCATATTAGATATATAGATTTATATTTTTAGTATTAATTATATTCTTTAAAAGTTGCCTTCTTATATAATATTGTCAAATACGTGCATAAATCTTATTGGTTCATTGAAGTAGTTAGAGATAATATCTATGGGGTTTATGGATTTAGGGGTCTCAGGGTTTTGTTTAAGGATTGCCTGTTTTGATGCCGGCATTTTTATTTATATTTTGAAGTTTAATAATTTCTTACTCTAGTATGGTGGAACATTCCTTTTCTGTTATAGGTTATATAATATTAGTATGTTTATGAAATATTTTATCACTTGGGTGACTCCTTTATTACTTAGTGGATCCATCTATTAATTATTATAAAACTTTTAATTTGGGTGATTCTCTAATTTCTATTTTTATATCAAATAGGTAGTTTGTTAGATTGTTAAGTCATGATGTATTAGAGAAAACACGTGTTTTTTACCTCAGAATACATTAGTTTAGGATTTTCCTTATTAGATAGGAAATACTGGGTAGAGTAGGTAGTAGTTACTAATTAGTATGGTGGAGGTGGAAACTTCATACGTGGACTTCTATTTTGAGTCTTAAGTACTTTTTGTGAAGTCATGTAGTTGTGTGAGAAGAGTGTTCGTAATTTGAGCATTGTTAGTAGAAATTGGCCAAGTATTAGTTAATGGCTTGGTTTATGAGAGTATCAACTGATAGGGTTCGGATAGTTTTGCTCAAACAAATTGAATAGAACCATTGTTTATTATGAACAGAGAGTGGACTTTGGGAACTTTTTGGAACAATTAACAATCCACACGAATGGGATTTGTTCAGTTATCGTAGCTGCTTCTTTATGTTTTACTTGTACTAGTATTAGTACCAAGTTATGCTTAAGAAGCGAGTTCCTGTGCTGGAGAGGTATTTTCACAACAGACTAGAGAAGGAACCCATTGAGAAACATACCGACTTTAAGAATGTCAGCAGGAGTATACTTAATGATATATGACCACTCGTAAGTATACAATCAAAACCCCAAAACCTTTTTTAATTGAGTTTTTGATTGATAAAAGTAGACTATTAGTGCATACTTTATTAGGGTTTTATTAGGGTTTATGTAGGGATTTAATTTTTAAATATTAGTAATTTTAAGTGAGTTTAACAAGCGAGTTTTTATGATATCTCACACAAACATAAGCTTAGTGTCATGGGGTAGTTCTCTGAATTTTATCTTTCTAAGTTGATGTTTGATTGTTTCTATTGTTTGTTAATTCTCTTAACTTAGCTTGATAATAGTTGAGTATGAAAGTTCTCTGAGACCTCCATTTATTTTATTTTTATCGAGATATTGTTTGATTCTCTGCTTAGAATCTCTCTCACCCCTGCAGCTAAAGTAATCGTTTCTTGGCATGTCGCTCTCTATTATTATTACTGCTAGAGCCCAGATATCCCATTAGTGTCTCCATCTCTCCAATCCTCTCTCTCTGGGAAATATCCAGGAGTTCCGTATACATTTCCTTATGTCGAGGCTTGCACTCTTAGAGCTCTATTGAAGTGTATAATATAAACTCTAAGAGGCTGAAAGTTCAACATGATATTCTCTGGCTTTAAGTCTCTATGAACATATCCTAGCTTGTGAAGCTCTTCAATCCCCATAAACTATCTGCTATACTATCTAGCCAATTTATCTCTGACATCTATTGTCAGATAAGAATTCTCTGTAAGTTATTTCAAGTAATGGAAGCCTGAGGATACATGATCTTTACCAAGTAAAAAGAGCATCAAGCTAGATGATATGCCTGCACTCAATTAACTTTGCCTTTTAAAGAGCATAATACTCATTAGCAAATTCCGTTTGGAACTTGTCATCAGCAAGGAAGTAATTGAAAGGATATATCTTGTAAGCATATTAGTCATCTGTAATGACTCTCTTCTCTATTTTTTCTTCAAGAGTGAGGTAGCTTTCTAGGCAAGAATCTAAGTCAATAATTTTTAATATGGGAATCTTCATTGCCTCTATTTTAACCATGATTTTATTGATCTCAGAGACTGGAAAGTTCTTGACTGCTTTCTTCATTTTAACTTACTTCTAGACTTCAACTCTAAGAGACTCCACTGGGTTTCTTGATCTTCTCTTTTAGAGGAATCTATTCCCTGTGGGTTCATGAATAAAGACAAAACTTTAATTGTGCTTTTTCTTTAAGTGCACTTTGAGGTCTCTAGTATGAGAATATGGCTTCTCACAGAACTCACAGACATACTTCCCATCTTTCTTTTAATGCTTGAGATATAACCTTGGCATATCGTTGTGTATATCTCTCTAGTGTCTCTTATAAGTTGACTTGTAAGGGAAAACTTTTTTGCATTCTTTGCATTAATAGTCAACTTTGTCTGGTATTTATTAATGCTCTATGGCTGGTTGTTTAACCTCCTCCTCAATTTGCACAGCTTCTTTGATAGCCTCCTACTTAACTTTTATTTAAATCTCAAAGCTAGACTGGTCAAAGTTTGTCATAAGTAGGCTCCCACTGAGTACAAGCGTCTCTGGTCTCTACTTTTCTTGGTTGCTGGAATGATAACTTTTATTGACATCATCCAAGTAATGCCGCTCTTCTCAAAAGGGTTAGCGCTCATTTTAGGTTTCTGATATATTTTATTATAATAATGATAAACGCTACCTAGATAAACTATTATAGTAGAGCTTAAGACACTCTGGTAGATTCTTTGCTGAGAGGTAAGAAAATTAACTAACCATAAAAGACTGTAAGTTGACATATTTTATGAGAATTTTATACCTTTTTGTAAATTAAAATACTCCTACTGAAGTTTTGTTTCTCTAGAGGTCCTCCAAATCAAGTTCAACTTAATTTGAAGGTAAAGTTATTAAACATTTTAACATTTTTAAATTCAATATGCTCCTAATTAAGTTTTAACCTTAAAATTTAACTCCTAATAAGTTTGAACTTAATTTGGAGGACCTCCTAAAATAATTAAACATTATTAGGAGCAATTTAATGGAGAAAGTTTGATGAAAATGGGAAATTAATCTGTGAAACTTGGAGCAAGTTTTACAATGCTTCTCTGCATATCTTTTTAAGGTTGACCTCCAGTAGGTCCTCCCTATTTAGTAGTAAGATTTAAATAAACTTAGAATGGATATCCATAATTTTAAATTTCACATTTCTAGAAAGAAGAAGCAAAATGGAGTTTATGACTGATGCAATGAAGAGAATTTAATCTCAAGATTTGATAGGAAAATTTCGAAGTAAAGAGGACCTCTATAGATATTTAGTATAGCAAGATAAGTTCTTAAGTAAGATTAATAAATCCATTATAGTTGGATTGTTCTTGCCGACTTAGGAGCGAACTAAAATTTCATTCTTAAAAGCCTTACTGAGTGAAGAGAAAAAAGCTTTTAAAGTCTAATGAAATTAGGATGATAGAGATACCTAACTACCCTGAAATATCAGTTAAAAACCTATATGACGATGCTATGAGCGATCCGGACGTAGCTCTCTACCTTCAATCAAAGCTACAGCTCTCTAATAAGATGCCAGAGAGAAACTTCTTCTTCGGTGTGCTTGCAACTCTGAAGCCTGAGTACTTAAATGAAGTTATTTAAGAAACTCATAAGAAACGCTAAAAGCATCTCTCCTTAAGAAAAAGAGAAGCAAGGAATAAAAATAAGCGACACCTGGCTGTAGGAACTTCAAAAGCATCCTTTCATCTCAAGTAAGCTTAGTCTTCTAACTTTATAGAAAAACCTGGTACTGCTATATACTTGATGAAAGAGCGCAGCAAATTAAACAGAGAGAGAAAGTCTCAAGTAAAAACATGAATTGAGTAAGAGGCTCTTCAAAGATATATAAAAGCCAGAAAAGATGAACATAGATGCAGGAGCTGGCACTAAGAGAAGAAACATAGGCCCTAGCAAGCCCTAAGAGGAAGAAAAAGAAAGAGAAGCCAAATCCCTTTACGGG
>ARYC01003142.1:0-16996 GCA_000711775.1 Oxytricha trifallax | reverse complement strand
TATATTTTATTTAATTAGTTACATTTAATAGTAAATTCTAAGTACAAAAATAGTTATTAATTTAAAATACTTTTTATTTTAAAAATATTTAATTATAAAAATTATAATTATAATATTCATTATTTTTTGCCTAACATTGATTCAACATATTTACTGAATATATTTTATCACAGTATTATTTATAAAGAATATTAATTTATTTAAAAGAAATAATCATTTATATAAAATAAGAATGACTTCGCTTGCAGATTAAGTGCCAACTCAAGGAATTGATTTAGGTTATTGTGGTGCCCAACAAACTATTACCAAAACCCTCACTCTCTAAATATAAAATAAAATAGACTTTTTCACATGCTCACATCGTTAAGTATGAAGTATTGAACGAAATCTGCCCATTTTAAGTCAGTCCCTAATAAGGTAAGATTTAAGGACTCTGTATCATTACAAATGTACAATTTTTATTGTTAAATTTTCAAGAAATTATGGCTTTATAAGCATGTTAAATAACGAATATTATAGCCATTATAATGGAAAAGCAGAAATAGGAATTTACATTATCATTTTCTCCTGATGAAGCCAAGATTATCATTGCATCAGCTGTATTTAAATTTACTGGATCTGAAGAAGGCTCTAAAGTATAAAAAATGAGTGCGATAATTGAGTGCGATAGGAAAATACCCATTTTAAGATAGAAAATTATCATAAAACAATAAAAAGTTTGATTTTGGGACAATTCTGGTATGGAAAAGTAGCAACTAAAGATTTAATGATTAAGAATCAGTCACTAGTGTTTGCTCACTTCACTGTCGAAAAGATCAATGAATTTATAATAAATTAAATTCATTGTAAAAATTACTAAGGCGCCATTCCATCAAATAGATCATTTAAAATAACACTCAAATATGAGTGAGAAATTTTATAGGGAGGAAATTAACTTAACTTTTTTTCTCTTGGCCATGCTACTGGATTTAAAAAATGTATACTTATAAAATCAGTTTATTTTTGATAAATTTAAATTAGAAGCTACACAAATAGTCTTTTGAATATAATAAGTGAGAATGATTTGCCAACCTCCTTTTAATTCATTAATGACAGCAAGAATGCTTACTCATTCTCAAACAGAGGGAACTGTAAATGCAAAATCCTCTACTAAAATTATTATAACATTTAATCCCAAGATAACAGTCAATTACTACGAGAGAGTCTTTTGCATTATGAGAAATCACTCAATTCTTTATGTTGATTTAATAGGTACTTGTTATGATATATTGACAAAACCTATCCCTCTTATACCAAGACATGTTGATACTTTATTGTAAAAATTTTAGTCTTGATCATTATGGGTATTTATAATAAATAAAGCAAAGTATAATATGGCGAGGATAAACTTGGTACGACTGGGATGGAACTAGTTTTGAAGAATAGGTAGAGATCAATTTGGAGATCCCCATTGTCGATCCTAATCCAGTAGTTGTTCACAAAGAATTAGATATAGTTTTTTACTTGAGATGTCTTCTGAAAAAAGAGATATTAAATTAAGAGAAAAATATTTATATTTTGCATATTTTTTTCATAATTCGAACTATTTTACCGTTTATATAGTGGCAGATTAAGTGAAGGAAAGATCTCGAGAATAGACAATAAGTATCCTTATGAAATTAAAATAAATTGGTAACTACTTGAAATATAAATGTGACAACTGGAAATCTTTCAGATAATCCTTTCAAAGTAAGTCTACCCTAGGATTTTAATGCTGCAGACAGCACTTTCCAATTTGTTGTTAAATTCGCACCTTGTGAGCCAGATATTTACTTCTTTTAGATAGTTCAATGATTAGTTAAGCTTAAAAATGGAGCAAGTCATAAAGTAAAGAAGATGATTTAGAATAATACTCTTGAGCTAAAAGTTCAGCTGAATAGACAGCTAGTAAAACAGACATGATAAATCAAAGTAAGTTGATGGTCTCCAGTATAAAGTACCAAAATATAAACAGCTCGTCTTTTGATTAAGTTAAAAATACCTCTAAAAATTTGTACTCTGCTCTGCTAAAACCATAGCTAAGACACAGTTATAGTTCTGGAACTATAAAAGGCCTTGTTTCATAGTTTGTTGTACCTAAAAGGCAAACTACGATAGGAGATTTAACAAAAATAGAAGTTAACTATGCATTCAAAAATTCTCCTCCCACTACTTTGCTATTTAACAATATTGCATGATAATCCATAACTGACGATTTAGATGATCTAATTCCCAGATTTTAATATTAATGATTGATAAGTTAATTTTGAATTTAATAATTTTTTTAAAAATAATTTAATCTACATTTTAATAATGGCTGACAACAAGAAAATAAAACTTCCCAATAATTTGTAATTGGATAGTGTGAGTCCAACCACAAGACTTATGGAGAAACGGAGAGATATGCATGAAGTCCAAAAAGCGTTTGAAGATCAAAAGGAAGAGGTCTAGAAGTAAAAATTCGAAGCAATATTAACTATTTTAGGATAGAGGAGAGATTGGAGATGAAGGAAGCTGAGTTGAGAGAAAGGATATATTAATTCAAGATCATCTCAATAAATTCAGTATCTTCATTGCAGCAACATGAAATGAGGAGAAAGAGGATGTTGAACAGGCATAGCAAGAAAAAGATGTAATTAATTATGAGTAAATTACACAATTATTAGAGAATTAAAGAAAAGGAGTAGGATATTAACAGAGGCAAAGTAGCACTTGATGGCTTAACTGAAACTTTTAATTTTAGTTTTTCTTAATTTAAGCAAAAGCTGATAAAATTGAGAGGAAAGTCAAGACAATGAAGAAGTTTTAGACATTTTTGGAAAGAGTCAAGGAGTAGATAAAAACCCCAAAATCCATTCAGTAGTTTGAATGAGTTTTTTATTCATAAAAGTTGACTATTAGTGCATACTTTATTAGGGATTTAATAGGGGTCTATGTAGGGGATTGGGGTTTAAATGTTATGTAAGTTATTGTGTAATAGAAGTGCATAATCTTTTTTACTATTCACTCTAACAGGACTTTGGCATTATCGGCCAACTTTATAAACTTAATATCTCCTAACCAACTTATCATTTGGTCAATTGTCTGTTCTGTGGTAAGGCATATCACATTATAATATAATTGCTTCTAGTGCTCATATATTCCACTTATATCACCATCTATCCAGTCCTCCCTCTCTGGAAAGTATTCAGGTGTACTATAAACATAGCCAAGACAAGAAGATTAAACTCTCTGTGATCTATTGAAATCTATTATTACTACTCTAAGAGGTGAAAAATCAAGCATAATGTTTTGAGGCTTTAAATCTCAATGTACATATCCTAAAGAATGAAGCTCTTCTAATCCTTTGCAAACAATTTTAAGAATAAGAGATAGATATCTTCAAATCCTTTAATAATAAATGTAGTCTCTTAATGTCAGTTATTATAGAGGAAGTCAAAAATCTACATGATCTTGGGCTTGCAGAATTCAAAACCCCAAATCCTTAATGAGATTTATAAGTGCTTTGATTTGTAGGAAACTTGTTAGGGGATAGGGTTATTAATAGGTTTTAATGTGAAATATATAGTAAATGTATTTAATTTATTCACTCAAAATGCACTTTGGAGTCATGTGGAAGAAGTCTGAAGTTTATCTTACTTAACTACAACTCTAACTGCTCTATTTATATATCTGATCTTGAGTTTGGTTTTATTATTATTGACTCGGCCATTTGTTTCATTGATTGAGATACTTTTGTTTTGTCAATAAATTGCTATATCATTTGTTTAGCATCCTTCTCGCACCTTGGAGAGTGGTATTCATTGCGAGACATATCGCACTTTATTATTAAATCTGCCATAGCCCACACATCCCATTGAAAGTTTCCATCTCTCCAGTCTTCTCTTTTTGGATAATAGGCGTGAGTTCCCATTACATTTCCAAGTCTTGATACTTCCACTCTTATAGCTCTGTTGAAATCAATTATTGATACTCTTACAGGTAAAAAGTTCAGCATTGTATTATCAGGCTTGAGATACCTATGAACAAAGCCTAACTTATGAAGCTCTTTGATACCCTGAATAGTTTAGGTTGCTATTAATGCAAGCTATTTATAATTTATCTAATCAGTTATGAAATCTCTGAGGGTCATTTCAAATAGTGGGAGTCTAAAAGCTACAGGTGATCTTTGGTAAGGAGAACAGCATCTAGCTTTTTTAAGCATTTGCACTCTTTAAACATTGCCTGAGTGAGTACTTTATACTCATTATTACTGACACAGATTTGATTTAGAATCTTTTTTCAACTTCTATCTGTAGTATTAACAAAATAGTGGCAAGTAAGTTTTTCTGATCTCTTTTATTTTAAAAAATTGGGGTTTAGGTTTTTAGTTGTATTAGTTATTGTTGTTGTAGTAGTTGATTTAGTTGTTGTATTTGTTGTTATTATTATAGGTGAAGTAATTGCTATTATTGTTGTTGTTGAATGAGTTGAAATAATGATGTCTAAAATTCATATTTTTTGTGTTAACATACTCCATATTTAGAGTAATATAAATCAAATTATGATTAAAAATTAATATTCAAATCTAATATTGGAATAGTATACTTCATTTAATACTTATCATCACTAAGTAGATTGTTGAAAGGATATACTTAGTATGCATAATAATTATCCTTAATAACTTTCTTGTCATATGAATCCTCTAGAATTAGGTAGCTTTAGAGAGAAGTATCTAAATCATTTTATGCAAGTGCTCGAATTTTCTTGTATTATATTTTTGTCATGATTTTAGTGACCTCTGATGCTAAAACGTTACGTGCAATCCTCACATACTCTGATCGGCTTGCTTGTTAAAGATCAGCAACTTAAAGAGGCTCCCTTGCTTCTCTTTTGTTGAGCAACTGTAGTTGAGTGTCTTAATCTTCAACTTCTATTTCTTTCTTGTGTGTTTTTGATGGATGCTTCTTTAAGTCTCTTGTATGAAAGTACTGCTTATGGCACTCAAAGCAATCATACTTTCCATCAACTTTGTCGTGCTTTAAGTCTACAGTAGGCTAAGCTTCCTTATAGACCTTCATATGCCTGACCAGCTAGATTTATGAGTGAAGTCTATTTCACACTTCTCACAGAAATATACTTCAACTTCTTCTGTTTGTATAGGAATTTCATTAATACCTTTCTCCTTCTCTCTGTCTCCCACACACTTGTTTGCCATTTATTTTCTATTATTAATTTCTATTTTAATAACAGAGACTCAAGTGATAGCTCTGGTAGTTCTTTATGAGAGTTTATCTCACAGCTATCACACTTTTTATTGCTGCCAAAGGTAAGTCTCATTTAGTTTGATGGAAGTGGCTTGTTTTTCTTAAAATGTTAGAGCTTATATTTAAATTTGAATTTAAAATTATAAAACTGCCTCTATAACTCAGAACTCATAAGAAGGCTTTGCAACCCTATAAGATTTAAGACAGGCTTATAGAGCATTGGCGGAGTAAAATGAGCACTAAGAGACGAATCTGCTCTAAATATGGGTGAGAAAGTAACCATTTTACTATAAATAATAAGTTGATTACAGCACATACCGATTTAGGAGGTTCACTTAATTAGGTACTTACTGCTTTAGGAGGTATTTTGTTATTTTATTATTAAATTTAGGGTGTTCCTAATTAAGAACAAGCATTAATTAATGCTCCTGATTAAGCATTAGCATTTTATGAGTTGCTCCTAATTTAGTACGTACCAATTTAAATTTAAAAATATGGAATTATAACGGTAGAAATTTATATAAATCCCTCAAGTTTGAAACCAGTTCTCAAAACTTTCTCCATATCCTTCTTAGAGGTTGACCTCCTATAGAATGCCCATATTTAATACTAAGTTTTACAGAGGTATATAATTAAAATCAATAAACTTTAATTTGAATATCATTTATTAGATCTTTATACACGAGATTAAGTCAATGAATGATGCAATGAAAAGAGTGCAAGCACAAGATCTGATTCAATTTAGAAGCAAGGAGGATTTACATCGCTACTTGGTGCAGCAAGGTAATGAATTCATAGTAGCTAATCTTTATTATGTTGTTGGCTTGTTCCTGCCAACGATGGAAGGCACTAAAATTTCAATTCTGAGAGCGATACTCTGCGAAAGAGAAGAAAGCATTGAAACTTAAGATGTAAAGTTTGCAGATATTCCAAACTATACAGAGATTTCAGTGACTAACTTATTTGATGATGCTATGAATGACCCAGTGGTTTCGCAGTACCTGCCTGCTAAGAAGCAGTTGTCAAATAAACTACTTGAAAGAAACTATTTTTTTGGTATACTTGCAACAATTAAAGGGGATTACTTGAAAGAAATTATTCAAGAATCTCACAAGAAAAGGTACTGCATCTCTTCAGAAGATAAGGAAAAACAAGGGATCAAGATAAGCGAAAGCTGGCTATCAGAACTACAAAAGCACCCTTATATTTCAAGTAAGCTTTTTAGCTTAATTTTTTAGAAAAATCTGGTACTGGCATCTTCTTGATGAAGGAATAGAGCAAGGTTCACAGAGAGCGAAAGTCGCAGACAAAGTATGAAGTTAGCAAAGAGACTTTATTCAAATATTTATCCGCCAGAGTCAATGAACATAGATTCTGGAGCTGACAACAAGAGAAGAAATCTTTGAGGAGGGAAGCAACAGGAGGAGAAAAGATAGAGAAGCCAGCTCTCGAAAGAATTTTAAATGTGACTTATATATTCATTAACTTAACTAAAAAACTTATATTTATACATTCACTCTCCCTTCTTTAGCACACTTTTATGCCAGCCAATTATCAACTCTATTAGCTAAACTTTTATAAAATCGACTGTATCGATAGGTAGTCATGCATCAGGTAGTATAGCGGCAGTTTTTTATAATGACTTTTTAGTATACCCCAGTAGAATTCAATTCCATTGAACTATGGGCTGTAAGGCATGTTGAACACTGGTGTTATTCTTATTTGTTCATAACTCTTTTTGGTTTCTTTTGTCTTATAAACAGAAAAATTATAAAAGGATAGTATAATATCTTATTATGGGTACTTCTCTCTCAGCTGCTCTAAGAACTTAATATACTGCTCAGTCTTAATTGAGCGAGGATGAATAACATAAGTGTCCAAAACAGCATCCTCTCTAATACCTTCAAGAATTGCCATTGTTTATACCTTGACTTTCTAGTCATATACATCTATATTACTATGCCTCTTATACCAAAGACTTCTAGATGAAAGTGTTGAAGGTAAACACAGCCTCGTCAGCCTGAATAAACTTAATATTATTCTATTAGGCTCTATGCATTTAATTATAAATATAATTTAAGTTGTTTTTATAAAATAGCAAAGTGAAATCAATTATTCTCTTGATACGATTTACACCTTTGTTAGAGATACCATTTCGTTTATAAATGTTAGCAACAGACTATGCAGAGATCTTCAACTCAGGGAACTGGCGGTGAAACATAATAGCTCGTTTGTCAAGAGAGAAGTGAGCCCAATACTTCAAAGTTTTTTCATTAATAAGACAGTCAATATGCTTCTATTGAAACTTTGACTTCCTCTAAGGCATTGAATTCAGCTATTATTGCTTTAGTTATACAGCTATAAGGCAGTGGGCGAATAGTTGAAGGACTTCACAATAAGAGCAGTGGAATTGACTTATAATTGAGTACTGATTTGACTTATTCACAGTATATATCACATTCATATCGCAGTTTAAACACTAAATCTATATACTCTTCATCATAAATAGACCCCAAAAGCTTGCTATTTTTGTCTCGCATTTAATTAATAACTCCAACCCTAACAAATTCCCTACAATCAAAGCACTTATAAACCTCATTAAGTGGTTTTGGGTTTTTGATTGCATATAGCTTCATTATAAATCTGCACAGTCTATCCCTTGCTTTAGTAATAGCTTGGTACCATTGAAAAATTCCAATTGAAACTTATTATCTGATTAAAATAGTTGGATGGATAATCATGTAAGCAAACTGTTTATCAGTTATGACCTTTTACTCAAACTTTTCCACCTTATAAGATAACTTTCCTTACATTCTTTAAGGCCAATTACATTTAAAATTGGTAGCTTTAATGCTCGTATCTTCAGAGTGATTTTCATTATCTCAGAAGCAGGGAGGTTTCCCTATACTTTAATTAGCTTATTTTTTTCTAAACTCTTTGCTCCAGTGATTCTAAGGGGTTTCCTGGTTTTCTTTTTTAAAGGAAGACATCTCCAGTCTTAAGATCTGTGATCTCAAATTTCTTGCCATGATGTTTTTCGAGGTGAACTTTTAAATCTCTTGAATGATTGTATTACTTATTACAGTAAGAGCAGAAATATCTTTCATATATTTATAATGCTTCAGATAGAGCTTTGGCTTGTTAGAATGCTGCTCTAAAATATGACTCTTGAGTGCTGATTTATAGTGAATAATTTTATAACACTCTTCACATAAGTGTGATGCCTTAATTTCTTTTTTTTCTATTCCTCCTCATAAACTATTTTTTTGCTTCTTCGCATTGAATTCCTTAGCTCTGCATTTCTATTTAATAACTGAATTGCTATAAAAAATATGAGACCTTAGGTTAGAAAATTTCACGTTCGTACTAGGTATATTCATCGCAATTTTCAATTTTCTTTTGATTCATGAAAGAAAGCTTTTGCTGGCTTATGTCAAGCAATGCCGCTTTTCTAAGTAAGTTGCCGCTCATTTTCATACTATTATTAATTATACAAGCTATTTAATTCTACCTTTATTCAAGAGTAAGAGCATATCCTCAAAGGTTTTGAAATTTTAAAGAGATCAGAGTGAGAGAAATTAGTTTTATATTTCTTAACACTAGATATAATTTATATACAATTTCATCAAATTTATTTATTCAAATGCACCTAAAAGTGTGGTTGTCCTCAATTGTTTTCATAAAATTAGGAGGGGAAATTTTAAAATTTTTTTTTTTAATGTACCATTTAATACGGTTAGGAACTTTAATTTAATTTCTTAATAGAGTTTTCAATAAACAATGAGCACGACCTAGTTAAATTTATTATTTTTAGGAGCAATTTAATGGAGAAAGTTTGATAAAAATAGAAGTTAAACTCTAAAATTTTCAGAAATTTCCTCCATATTTATCCATTTATCTGAGTTGACCTGCCAAGTGGATCTCCTTATTTATTAGGAATATATTATTAAGTTTAGATTAGATATCCATAATTTTAAATATCATAATCATTTATAAAAACTGGAAGCAATATGGAATATATGAATGATGCAATGAAGAGAATTTAATCTCAAGATTTAATAGGAAAATTCCGAAGTAAGGAGGATCTCTATTGATACTTGGTTTAGCATGATAAAATTTTAACTTATACAAATATATTAAACATAGTTGGATTGTTCTTGCCAACCCCGGATAACACAAAAATTTCATTCTTAAAAGCATTGCTAAGCGAAGAGAAATAGTATTCAAGACTAATGAAATAAAGATGATAGAGATTCTTAACTACCCAGAATTATCAGTAATAAATCACTACAATGATGCTATGAGTTATCCAGATATTGCTCTCTGCCTTCCATTAAAGTTGCAACTCTCAAATAAGTTGACAAAGAGAAACTTCTTCATATCTCCTGAAGAAAAAGAGAAGCAAGGTATTAAAATAAGTGAAACCTGGCTGTTGGAGCTGCAGAAGCATCCATTCATTTCAAGCAAGCTTACCCTTCTAACTTTTAAGAAAAACTTGGAACTGCTATATAAATGATGAAAGAGCGCATCAAATTAAACAGAGAGAGAGAGAGAGAAGTCTCAAGCAAAGCATGAACAGAGTAAAAAGACTCTACAAAGATTTATAAAAGCCAGAGGAGATGAACAAAGATTCAGGAGCTGGCACTTACAGAAGAAAAATGGGCCAAGCAAGCCTTAAGAGTAATAAAATAAAGAGAAGCCATATCCCTTTACGGGCAAATTTAATATGTGAACTTATTCATTCGTTTAGATCTAAAACTTATTTATAAACACAAAATCTCCCTTCTCTTGCATATACTTTAGCTTTATCATCGCTGACTCTCTTAGCAGCACTCTTTATAAATCAACTGTATCTATCTTCAAGTCGTGCATCAAATGATATAGTAGAAATTTCTTGTAGAGTCCTTTCAATAGCTCCCAATATAACTTTAACTCCATTGAATTATTATGTACTTTAAATACAATTTTTATGTTTAATCTTTCATGCTCCTTCCTTGAGTCTTTAGTTTTATGAACTGAAATGTTATCAACAAACAGAATAATCTCTTATTCCGCATACTTGTCTCTGAGTTATTGCAAGAGCCCAAAATATTATTTAGTCTTTATAGAACGAGGGTGAATAAAAATGTCTCGAAACCACTCTCTTCACTAATTCCACCAAGAAGAGCGTGAGTTTAAACCTTAACTTATTAATAATATACTTCTATGTCGGTGTACCTCATATACCAAGACCTTGATATAAAGGTATTAAACGTGAGTACTGCTTCACCAGTGTGAATGTTTTCATATTATGCTCACTCTCTACATTTAATAGAATATATAATTTTATAATTTAAATTATCCTTATAAAATGGAGGATTAAAGTCAATCACTCTCTTTATGCGATTGACTGTCTTGTAAGATATTCCATTCTTTTTATATATGTTCGCTATTGATTAAGCATATATGTGAAGCTCAGGAAATTGGCGATGAAACATTACAGCTCTTTAGTCGAGAGAGAAATGAGCCCAGTATTTAAGCGTCTTATCATTAATTAGATAATCGATATGATGTTGCTAAATTTTAGAGGTCTTAGGCTTAGAATTAAGCTGCTGTCTCTTTATATTCAATGCTAATAGACAGTTTGACCTTACAGTAGCAGGAGATTTATGGAGTAGCCTTGCAATAGATATGTAATTAAGAATAAGCTTGATTTGTTCACATTACTTAATCTAAAACGCAACTTAAACAATAAATCTTAAACTCAGTGTCATAAAATGACCTCAAACCTCGCATATACTCACTTAAATTACAAATATTTAAACCCTAATACCCTACATAAACTCTATCAAAACCCTAATAAAGTATGCATTAAAAGTCTACTTTTATCAATCAAAAACTCAAATAATCTACTAAAGGGGTTTGGTTTGGGGTTTTGATTGCCTAACTATTCATTGCAAAAATATATCCTCTACTTGACACTAAAAACCTTATTAATTTTAAATTCCCGGGAAATGTAGCAAAATGTAAGCATGTAAAACCCTCTTCTCCCTTCGATATTGATTATAAAATATTTTAATGATAATATATATTTAAAAATTTCATAATAAAACATATGGATTGATTCATTAACATTGAGTTTATTTATTCTATGTAAATTTCTCTTCTTTGGTTTATTTTTCTTGACTACCAGTGGTAGATGTTGTTATTCTTTTTAGTATGAAAAATTGCATAAAATATAGCATGCTTCTTCCACGTTTTTAAAAGCTTCATAGTTAAGAGGTGAGTATCCTAACCTGTTAATATCTCAGTCAATTTTTTAATTCAAATTAATTGTACCAATCTTATTAAATATTTTAATTTACTCCTATTTTAATTATGAAAAAAAATCGATTCAAATTAATAATTATGATCGATTCATATATATATGACTAGTCATATCCAAATGCTATTACAAATCCCCAATTTCCTGTATCTGAATATACTTGAATATAATCTTTTCATTTTTGAATTTGTCTTTGAGAGAGAGTCGAACGTCTCAAATTAGACCTTGGCTTCTTCCTTATTTTGTTCTATTTTTTAAAACTAATGCGAGTATTTTTATTCAAGTGCTATTGTTCCAACCGAGACCCTCTCCCACCCCCCTCCCAGGCCTAAAACGAGACCCCCCCTCCTACCATAAATAAACCCCCCCTCACCCCTACAATATCCCTATTCATATGAAAATTTTGATTCTCCTTGTTTAAATCATTTTCCTTCTTGACATCTTGATCTCATAATATTTTTAAACATCAAATATATCATTTTTTTAAAAAAATCAAATGCTGCTCTTATAATAAATTTCATATTTAACAACTTTCACTACGTCCTTCAACTTTTCATGTTTATGCTCCCATAGGAATTTAATTGAAAATATATTTCCATTTGACTCGATAATAATATAATAAAAAATAATGAGCAAACAAACTCATACAACTATATTTTTAAAAGTTTTAATCACTTTAATAGTCTGTAATCGAAATATGATTTATTTTTATAATTAGTTTTTTCCAATTTTTCTATAATTATTACTATTAACATTTTATAGAAACTTAAAGTTAAAAATTGGTATGAAAGAATTTTAAAGTAAAACCTATTTTATATTTTATAATTAATAAGTTTGTAAAGGGACTACTTTTAATATAAATAACTTCTTGATTTATTTAAAGATAGTTAAAATGAATTTAATTATTAAATATAAAATATGTTTTACTTTAATATTCTTTCATACCAATGTTTTTTTTACTTTTAGTTTCTATAAAATGTTAATAGTAATAATTATATAAATTGGAAAAAACTAATTATAAAAATAAATCATATTTCGATTACAGACTATTAAAGTGATTACAACTTTTTAAAAAATATAGTTGTATGAGTTTGTTTGCTCATTATTTTTTATTATATTATTATCGAGTCAAATGGAAATATATTTTCAATTAAATTCCTATGGGAGCATAAACATGAAAAGTTGAAGGACGTAGTGAAAGTTGTTAAATATGAAATTTATTATAAGAGCAGCATTTGATTTTTTTAAAAAAATGATATATTTGATGTTTAAAAATATTATGAGATCAAGATGTCAAGAAGGAAAATGATTTAAACAAGGAGAATCAAAATTTTCATATGAATAGGGATATTGTAGGGGTGAGGGGGGGTTTATTTATGGTAGGAGGGGGGGTCTCGTTTTAGGCCTGGGAGGGGGGTGGGAGAGGGTCTCGGTTGGAACATGTTATTACTCTGCGATTATAAAAAAGGCAGAAAATATTATAATTATCCAAGATACTGCATTTTGAAAATATGAAATTTCCTTAGAATTATTTCAATATTATTATGAAGATTTTTTTAGCGATTAACTGCTATGATAAACTTGTTTTAACGTAATAAAATTTCAATTGCTTTTTTTAAAAAAGAAATGTTGAAAAAGTATAATTCTTTAATATTTTTTATTTTTTGACTAACCAATATCTAACTTCCTCTATCGTCCCTTACTCTAGCAATGCCGAGAATGGGCTCTTCCTCATTCATAATATCGTAGGTCTTACTAAAATCTGAGACCAAGTCTTAGCTATTCGATTTTTATGAATCTGGCGTACTCAGAAGTGACTCTTGCTCTTTAATTTAATTGCTTTTAGTAAAATATAACAAATTAAAGAAATAATAGTTTAACTATAATATTTATATATACTTTGCTTCTTTTATTATTTTCTTGCATTTTTTATAACTTATTTTTTATGTTTTAATTTGCAAACACGAATATTCATCGCTTTTTTTATTATTGGATAAGTATATTATAAACATATATTTCGTTGTTTAATTTATGCTTAATTAACTATTAGTATATTATAAATATGGAGAGTATAGGTATTGCTTAAAACATTCAAGAGCATGTATATATTGTGGATTAATCATCTCTCTGATAATCATAATAATTATATATATACTTTAGAAAATATTATGTGATATTTTATTATATTAAGCGAGTATAATTAAAATGGGGAGACTGTTAAAATAAAATCAAAAAAGAGATCAAAATAAAATTATGATCATCTCAATATACATGAGTGAAGATCCAACAGTCACTAGTTTGAATAATGTTTGAATATATCCTTATTTAAATTTAATTAACTAATCAACTAACTAAAAATGGAACTTTTACTTTTTTATCATCTTTACTGATTTTTTTAATTTTTGTTCATCGATCAAGTAGATGCTGTAGCTGATCTTCAAGTTTTTTCATAATTTTCATAGATATCTTCAGGGTATCTTCAGGATATCTTCCTCAAAAAATTTAAAGTGTGGAGAGTGTGGAGAGTATGGAGTGTGTGGAGTCCAGCATCAACAAAAACAGTAGTAATTGCACTTATATTCTCAAAATCAAGCATTATTATGAGTCTGGTTGAAATTCTAGAGAATTTATAAAATTTTAGATCACTGATTTTTTCTTTGTTTTCATCAACATCATCTTTATCATCATCTTCAACATTAAGCATCATATCAATGAATTTTAGAAAAACAAGATGTTTTTGAAAAAATCCCAGACTCATAATAATGCTTGATTTTGAGAATATAAGTGCAATTACTACTGTTTTTGTTGATGCTGGACTCCACACACTCCATACTCTCCACACTCTCCACACTTTAATTTTTTTGAGGAAGATATCCTGAAAATACCCTGAAGATATCTATGAAAACTATGAAAAAACTTGAAGATCAGCTACAGCATCTACTTGATCGATGAACAAAAATAAAAAAAATCAGAAAAGATGATAAAATAGCAAAAGTTCCATTTTTAGTTAGTTGATTAGTTAATTAAATTTAAATAAGGATATATTCAAACATTATTCAAACTAGTGACTGTTAGATCTTCACTCATGTGTATTGAGATATCATAATTATATTTGATCTCTTTTTTGATTTTATTTTAACAGTCTCCCCATTTTAATTATACTCGCTTAATATAATCAACCTATGAACAAAGAAGTGAGAGAGTCATAGCAAAATGACATAATTAAAGAGAGGCAATTCAAAAGTCAAGTAATTCCAATGAGTTTATACGAAACTGGATTGCAGCCACAAATGATTGAGAAGGACCTTATTAAATTCTTTATGAAGGCACTCAATTAAGTCACTACCATATTGAATGCAACCGAAATGACTGCAAGATACAGCTATTGAGCCTGTTCCAACGAAGGGATCATAAACGAAGTCAAATTCTTTCACTTGGCCCTGATTTGCCATAAGGAAAGCCAGTTCGTGATCTGTTGAAGTAGGACCTAAATAAGGTCTCTTTTTTAGGTCATATCGTACATGAAAAGTGTCTTCCTCAATTCTATTCGATGCTATTTCCCTGCCGAAGTAAATCATGTGATCTTCGTTATTTTTATAAGGCAATATATAAATTTGGCTTATGAATTATACTCTATAGATATTTGAGCATAAATTTCATTAATAAATTATTCTCTACGACTCTATAGGTAATTTCTCCGTTCTTAATATCAATCCTCTTATTGAATGGAAATATTCTAAATGACTCAATAATTTTAATCTACTCTTAATGACTAATTTTTCGGGGGGAGGGGCCAATATCTGAGCCAAAGATATTTTTTAAAGTTTAAATAAGTTCTCGTACCTACTCTGGGTCAAATTAGGTAGGAGAACACGAAAAAGCTATTTTGAATTACAAGAGGCTTCTCTATATTGTTGAAATACATAAACTGAGCCTCAGTTTTATTAAAATCTGAAATATATTTTTCATTTATTTTATAGTTTTATGATTTGCATTATCACGTCTAAACTATATAACTTACTCTAATTTTTGTTAATAAGTTATCTTACACGAATGAATTGCTTGAATATCACATTTTTTATTGAAGATTACTATTTTAGATCTTATAATATCTTGTAAGATAACTTATAAACAAAAATTAGAGTAAGTTATATAGTTTAGAAGTGTATAAAATGAAATTAAAAACTATTAAAAAAATTAAAAATATATTTAATTTATTATAAAACTGAGGCTCAGTTTATGTTTTTCCAGCAATATAGAGAAGCCTCTTGCAATTTAAAATAATTTTTTCGTGTTTTCTGACCCTAATTTGACTTAGAGCAGGTACGAGAACTTATATAAACTATAAAAATATTTTTGGTTCAGATATGGCCCCCCCCCTTTTTCTACAAATGCCTATAATAAAAAATTTAAAACTCTTGTCTAATCTAAAATTGGGAACAACTTCGTCTTGACTATGATATCTAGTAGCTCTTCATGATAATTTAATAGATATAAGATTGGTTTAGTAAATAATTAAAAATTAAATTATTTATTCGTAAGTCTTGCCACTGGAGTAAACACCAATTATTTCCTTAATTAGTATAGATTTGCAAAGTATTCATAATTTATAATAAGTAATATATTAATTAATTTTAATACTTAATATAGTAATAAGTATTCGTATTGATCAGACACAGGTGGAGGTGGACCACTCACATAAAATGTAAGTTAAAAAATAATATATCTTTTTTTTATAGTGTTCCTACCTGGTAAGACCACAGGTGCAGCTGGACTAGTGATTCGCACTACCGCTGACAGAGAGGACTTAAATGATAAGAATAATGATGAACACGAAGAAGATGACAATGAAGATGAGGAAGAATAGCAATAATCAGAGAAATTTCCATTTTTAATTTTGATAATAAGTTTTAGTATTAATGTAATAAGAATAACTTATAATTAAAAGTTTTCGTATTATAAATTATAATTTTGTGCTCAACATCTTCGTTTGGTAAGTTTACATGCACTGAGTTTATTACTTAACCAATGACATTTCATTACTCTTTAATACAAATAATATTCCTTGCATATAAAAAATTTATGGGTTCTTTTATATATCTCTCAATGATTCCATAGGTTAAACAAACAACAACTCTCTTCTGACACAATACATATGAGCCAGTGTCTCTAGATCGTTTAAGCAGAAATCCAAATGCTTAAATTTCCTGATAAAATGCACGAGATAGCGAGAAGTTGAAGCTACTTATTTAGACTCCATTGATTAATTATTAATAAATAGAATAATATCAAGTTAATGCTGTTTTATTTTGAATTAATTTAACCACTAATTAATCAGATACACACTTTAAGGCCATTTTCTCTTTGAATGGTACAATCTGTACTAATAACTATTTTTTAACTCCACAAAACTCATTTTTTGAGAGGT
>ARYC01003141.1:0-22095 GCA_000711775.1 Oxytricha trifallax | reverse complement strand
ATCCCCTATTTTAGCTGATATTGAGAGAAATTCATAGAGTAATGGCGTTAGTGGTGTTGGCAGTTGTTTAACAAATAAAAAAGTGTCGAATTTTTTTTACAATCCGTAGGGTGGAGACGGGGATGGTGGTTGCCAATCAGATATTTAAGATGCAAATGCAACATCATATCTCAATCCATTTAACAGACAAAGGAAAGAGTCTTCGCAATAAAATCACTCGAGCAATAATAATACTATCTCGAATCATACATAGTAATAGTTTAGATAGTAGCATCAGCATCTTTATTTCATATGTTTATTAAGCTAGACATTTTTAATGAAAATCAATATTTTAAAATATTTTTGGTCAGCACTTATCCGAAGGAAGTGACTCAGATTTCTCAGCAGAGGAAGGTTCCCCACCAGATAACAAAAGACATCATAGACATAGTAAAAATACGCTAAAACACTTACAAGTACCAGGCTCTACTAATGTTACAAATAATGGAAAACATTAAAGAAGCAGTAATTAAAACTAATCATTAAAGGAAAGCACATCTGAATTAAGTGGGAACAGCAGTCCGTTATTGAATGAATATAATTTACTTAAATAAGTTGATAAGTAAACATTGATATATTATCAATCAATTATGTGTATGATTAACCAAAATCTAAAATGAATTCTGATTATTTTTGGGGTTTTATTTAGTACCACCTCCTGAAGATCTAATAGCGAAATCAGTATTTACTGTTGAACCAATCCGTACAGGAGCACCAATTTCTTTTGTGTAATTAAATCATCAATTTTTTTAATAAATTGTTTTAGTAAAACAGATAATCTGCGTGGAGATGAAAGAAATCTGGAATTAATGTCTGACGTTAAACAAAAGTCTTCAGAGTTAGATTAACCGGCTTAAACTCGCTCTGGTTTAAAGTATATAGCTGAAGAAATTGTTAAGTTTGATAAGGAATAAAAGGTTGTGTACTGTAGGTTTGGAAAGCAATACATCACTAATTTGGAGAAGCAAATGAATTAAATTTATTAATCACATCATATAAACGTTTTAATTACTTCTATTTAATGTAAGAAATTAAAAAAATATGCCTAAATTGTATAAAGTAATTCATAAAACTAATTAAGTCAAATTTAAACAACAAGAAAATATTATCATTTTTGTTCATAGTTTTATTATTATATTTAAATGAATTCTATACTCAATCTGAATGGCTAAACAAACACTACAACAGGTCCAAACTCAACAAACACCCAGTTAAGTCAAGCAATAAAAGGGGCAACTTATCTAATAAACATTAAGAAACTTATAAAGGAGCATAATATAGACACCGAATATAATAATTTCTAGAAACTCAGGACTAAACAGGGTGTATAATTAACCATATTTTTTATATTCTATTATGTAAATTACTCGTAAATTATTAAAATATTGTAAGCAATAAGCAAAACGATAACGGCTTGGCTCTGCCATTCTACAATTTAGATAGCGATAATGATAAAACACTATAATTTGAGTCTAGATTTGAATCTGGAAATCTACTTTGTGCAATTAAAGTATCTGATAATGAGTATGATTTAGTACTTCAAAATGATATCAACACAATTAATATCTTGTTGGAATAATTAATATAAGTTATTAGGTGTTTAAGAAATTTATCATTTAAATATTGAAAATTTTTCTTAAATAGTTGGTATTTCTATTAAGGTTTTAATATATTTACTAAATAAGCTATTTTTAACATAGTTATTATTTTCAAATATAACACAGATATTGAAATAAGTTTACATGGAATTTATTGATTTTTATCCTTAAATGCTTAAATTTTCTTAAATAAGTGCATAAATAGCATTATTTATATAATATAAGTTCAATATCGAAGTGATTTTATAATAAAAATAACACGAATGGTCACACTTAGTGGTATTTCTTTTAGTAGTGGGTAAACAACTCGAGAATGAAAGTGAAATTTAATATTTTAAATTTGGCAAAAACTGATTCTCTTTACAACGATGGCATGAAAATATTGGCATTTTCAAGTAATTTAAAGAAAAGTAAGGGGCTTGGATGGCATAGAGTAAACTATTAATAAGATTATTGGTTTTTCAAGCAACTAATTAATCAGTATATTGATATTCCAAGTTATACATTGATTATTGTTTTAAATAATTGACTTTATTAAGTTTAGGATCAGAAATTTCATATTATCAAAACGCTTATAGAAGGGAGAACATGCGAATGGCCAGATATTACTATACTTTTACATTTACACATGAATTTGATGGTGAGGATGATGATCAAGTATATTTTGCACACTGCTTTCCCTACACTTACTCTGACCTGTAGGATGACTTATCTAGAATTGAAAAGGATGCTTATACCTTTTATTTTTAATTAATAAATATTCATTACTTTTTAAAGCCAATTACTCCCACTTATAAATTTATTAATGTCAACTAATAAGTTTATACCCAAAACTTCTTCTACAGAAACACACTATGCAGAACACTTGCCGGCAATAAATGTGAATATATAACTATAACCAGCAAGGAGAGAGATCCCCTGAAGTAAAATCCAGATGTTAAACCATAACCCAAAATGGGCGTGTTTCTAAGTGCTAGAGTTCACCCCGGAGAAAGTAATGCTTCTTGGATGATGAAAGGCATTATAAATAATAAGAGTTAGTATATCTTTAATAAGCTATATCGAAATTTCCTTAAGACATATAATAAAATTGAGGCTTAATCGACTTTTTAGTGAGTAATGCATTAGAAGCTTGAGTTTTAAGAGAGAAATTTGTTTTTAAAATAGTACCCATGATTAATCCAGATGGTGTCATTAATGGAAATTATCGATGTTCTTTATGTGGATCTGATTTGAATAGAAGGTGGAAGACACCAAGTAAGGTCCTCCATCCTGTTGTTTTTGCCATTAAAAGAATTATAATATTAATATATGAATCCATATAACGAATTATAAAGTGAGAATGACAATTATATATTAAGAATGGTCAAGGCTTTCTCAAAAGAAAGAGATATTGCACTATATTGTGATTTTCATGGTCATTCTCGTCGAAAGAATATATTTATGTATGGCAATAATTACTCGGATAAACCTGATACTACTCGAGTCTTCCCATATATACTCTCAAAACTTTGCGACTATGTTTATATTTAAAATCTAGTTTAATTCTCTTCTTTAATTAATTTAGTTAATTATTGACTATTTTAGCTTCGAGTACAGTAGATTTTCCATGCATAAGTCTAAAGAATCAACAGCCCGTATAGCAATGTGGAAAGAAATTAAAATTCCTAATATTTTTACAATGGAGGCCTCTTTTTCAGGGGCAGACCAAGGAGCTTTGAAAGATCAGCATTTCACCACTGATCATTTAATGATGAGTGGAAGGAAATTGCTCGAAGCTTTAATTGTCTACTGCAAGATTGATTATTTCAATTTAGTCGTATATATATTAACTAAAATTTATGTTAAACAATATTAATTAAAATCATTTGATGTTCAAGCCACATTGAATGAAATAAGCCTTAAAAATCACAAGAAATCAAAGCATAATTAAGAATAGGATAAGTAAGATTAAGACGATAAATTAGCTTTGGCTTTCAACTCTTACTTGTCATTCAATGTCGACTCTCTGTAGAAGGAACTCTCAGAAAATAAAGAATTGCTAAAAATGACAGAGGGCAAGGAAGAGGGTGATGGAGAGGGGAGTTCAGGTTCAGACAGTGACCCAAGTGAAGATAATCTTGAGGAGGAAGAAATGGCAAAGATTGTCCCTATTAAAGTCAAGAAAAAGAAAGCTGAAAATAAAAAGAAAAGTTTGGCTGATGCGAGGGCTCTCAAGAAGAAAATGTAAATTTAATAATGTTTTATAATTAAACTGTATAGTGAAGAGTTACCAGCTACTAATTTGAATAAGTTAAAAAATTAGAAGCCAATGACTCGATCTCCTGTCAAAAAAGTGTTGTAAGTTTTACAATTATGTTGTTTAACTTATTTATTTTAGCAACTACTCAAACCCTCTCTATGACAGGTTGAAACTAAGGCAACTAAAGAAGATCGAAATGGTCGATGCCTGGACTTAAACCTCAGATCGAGGCTCAGACAACGAAGAAGGTCACAAATTACGAAGGGTAGGTTCTTAAGCGAATTAAAAATCAAAGCATTCTCTTCTACTGGGAGCTACAACCACACAGAGTTTTGCTTTGAATAATTTAAACCCCTTAAATGCTTCAGATTCAGGCTCTTAACCTGGTGGCATCAGTACTCATAATTCTGATCCTTATTTCTACCTAAATTAATCTTAGAAAGTTACCATGCATGACTCTGGGAGTAGTCCATAACCATAGATTAGAATTAGAAAAGACCCTATCAAACAACCTTCCATGCCTTCAAGTTTAGCTAAATTTGAAGAAAAACTTATTAGTAAGCAGGGTGAAGAGACAAACGTTATATCTCATCATGAATCATAAAATAAGTTGCAATTTATTCTCCAAAAATAATTAATAAAATTGTTCAAAAAGTTAATTTTTCTCAATTAAATTAAGACTTATAAAGAATAAAGTACTTTCAAAATTTAATATGCAAGCTTATGCAGTAAACACAAAGTTGAACTATTTTAGTTACAAAAGGAATTTATTTTATTTCCAAAATGCTTTTGATGCAGTATATTTTTTTAATTTCAGTTGAAAGTTATATTTGTTTTTGAATATCAAAAATCTTAAGATGAAAAGAGCAATAACAATTCAAGTAGATTATCAAAAACTCCCAAGGATAAAATCAGCCTAAAAGCTACTAGTAATTAAAATGTAACTTAAAACTTGACAAATCAAAACACCCTAGGTATTTCCCATCATTAAAGCATGAAATTGAATAAAACCCCCTTTACAAACGCCAATTAAGTATATGGTGAGTTCACTATGAATAATAGCGATTAAAACTAAATAAGATCACAGTTTAACAATACTCAAAATATTAATTAAAATTAAGAGTCACATTCATAGTCGCATGGGAGACACTATAGTTCTGAAAATTTCCAGGGATTGAATGTGCAACCAATTCAATCTTAATAAAATGCGTTGTCTAGCAGAGGTCTTAAAGAGGCAAATACATAGTAGCAAATACAGAGAGAATTTAAACCCCAAAAAATTGTTTATATAAATCACAATATATTTTGTTGTTGTATTACTTTATATGCCGTTATTATTAATTTCTCATTCAATAAGAAATTCATTCAATATCCTATAAATATTAAATTAATTAATAGTCTATTATAATTTAAAATAAACCTTACTATTATAAAAAATGACAATCTAAAATTTTTTTATAGCTTTGAATCTAGCATTAACCTATCAAATGTAATAACTTCACCAAAGTAGTAAATTAGAAACTCAAAACAACTTGGCAATCAAAAACTTTACTCATAAAAGATAAACGGAGGCTTTTCAACTTCAAACAACAACAATAATTAGAATGTTTTATATACCAATTAAAGCTCTTTGATTCAAGAAACCAGTCAGTAACAAAGGTTTAGGTAATCTTTAATGAGCAAGGAAATCTTGGAAAATTAATCCAAAAATGTGAATTAAAACATGATCTAATTAATGAGTAATGGCAGTTTTTCAAATTAACGCCAGAGCCTTTAAAACTCAACAGGAGTAGATAAATCTCAACATCATTAAAGAATAAACTAAATTTCAAACAAGAAAAGGCTTCCTGAAATCAATGAAGCATAGAGACTCAATCAAAAAACCACAATAGATTAGTAAAATAGTAATTAAGGGACTAATCTCTTGCAACAATAAGTTATAAGTGGCTCATCACACATAAAATAGCAAAGCCATTCTTAGTATAAATACTCTTTGAACTAGTCAGCACAGTAGATAGTGAGAAACTAAAACATTTACAATATTCAGTAATCTTTGATTAAAAACTACGGGAACTAAAATGCTCAATAATTAGGGGAATAAGTTTTATATCAAACTCACAGCAATGCTAAGAGCATGGACAAAAATGCTAATTATGGTGGGAGAGGTCAAATTTACTAAAATTCAAACTAAATTTCAGGTTTTAATCAGTAAAATAATCATAGTGATTACTAAAATAGAGCGTTTAATTAGTAAATTCAGCTTTAAAATGTAAAAATGAGAACCAATTTCAATGAATAGAGTGCTGTAATAAACAACAATATTAGCAATAATAGAGTTGTAAATGCTTAAAAATATTTGTGATAATAGTAAAATGTTCTTGCACTTTTATAAATTTAATCTTGTAATTTTAATGCTTATAATTAGATTTCAAATTTTTATGAATGATCAACTTTTTGTGTCTTAAACTTTAAAAAATATATTTTTGATAAATAATTGCGATATGATAGATACAACCTACTACTTTTCCCTTTTTAGGATTCTATTTCAGTTCTATGGTTTAACCCTAAAAATATTTGTTTTAAGAATTTAATCATATCTTACCTTTCTAGTTTAATGGTTAAATTTTTAAATGAAGAGAAAATGTAATCGTATTTCTCATTGACTACTCCCAGTTCTTTTCTAAGTTCTTCGAATGAAGGACACTCTCTCAATTTTACCAGCTTAATGAGGCATCTATCACTCTTACTAGCAAAGTTTTTGGCTGCCTCCATTTCGTACTCTGCATCCCCGACAGCTATTAAATTCGTGATTGAGGCTTTATCCAAGTATTGCTCTTCCTCCCAGAGCCTTAAGAAGGCCATTTCTTTCCATTTGAAAGTGTCGTAAGGATACATGTCCTCAAAGTCTACTCTGGCAGATATGATTCTTACGTATTTCATAACAAGGGTGTGCAGCGTGGGCATGAACTTTGATGATGAAAATTCAACCCAACCTTTCTTCGCATTAGTTATATTAGTGAAAGAAAATGAAAATATTAACCTCGAGTATAATTAGAATACTAACTTGACTCAATAACTAATTAGAGTTTAATCAGTTTCAACTAAGAACAATTAAAAATTCTGTCTTATTTTAAGATTTCTTTCAATTATTAATATATTTTGTAGTAATGACAACCTTTGACTCTTTAAGACAGGCGTTTATAAGTTTTATAGCTTAATCTTCGATTTCTCCCAGTTAAGTTTTGTATCTTTCAAAGAGAGAATCATACATTGAATCATCGATAGGATTTAAATGAGTAGTTGGAAACAACGTATCATCCCAATCGAAAATAATTATATTTTAACTTGGCTTAGGCTGCTTCATTGGAGGAAGCCAAATCTACTCATTGGTAAGTCTCTAAAGATATTTCATTCTAAGTTTCAAAGGATCTTGCTACCCTAAGACTGAAATATCTGCACCCTGTTAATCATTAACGTTTTCAATTATAGAAGGATCTATTTCAGCAACATTTTCTTCCTCGTCGATTTTGAAGTCAACATTTAAAACGTCTTCAGTACCCTCATTTTGTCTTAATTCCAAAGCTTTTTATTTTTAAATGTCAAGATCGAATTTAGTCTCAAAAGGCAGGCAATTTGAAGAAGTTTATCTTCTTGCACTGCTCTCTTTAGCAATTTATTTAATTTCAATAAATTTATTTTCAGCTGATTCTGAAAGCTAATCAAAAGCAATTGATATTGCTCTTGATTTTTTCAATTCTTAGTCAATTTATAGATCATATAACTTATCATCTCCTGGTGTTGCTAGAGTTTAACCGTTATCTATATGATAATTAGTTGATAGCTCATTGGGAAGTGTAAATGCTTAATTCTCTAATTTAGTCTCTTGAATAAATAGTGAACTTGGCTCACCATTACCAGTTTAGACTATATGACTGCTTTTTAAATTTGATTTTTTGAAGTTAGAAGAGAATAAACTCCCAAAATTAGTGTCTGAATCTGGTACTGAAAAAGTTCTGTCAAAATGATCATCACAAACAAGTTCCTGTTCAAGATGATTTGCATTATCTTAACCTAATCCAGAAATCCTAAATTGCTCTCTTTTTCTAATTTTCCCTCCAGAGTGTGGCTGCCCTTAGTTTGATATTCCTAAATTTGTCAATAACTTTTACCTTCTCGCTGTGTTTCCAATAGCACTATTTGATGCTGGAGTCCTCTCAGCACTTCCTATATTTCTTACTTTCGTATTTTTCATTCCAAATTTGTGATGAAAAGTTGAAGTTGTGGATTTCTAGTACCCGTATCTTTAACCATTGATTTCGTTTATATCATAGGATGTGTATTTTCTACTTCGATCAGCTAGGCTTTAAGTCCCAAAACGTTATCCGAATTCTTCCTTGCTATTCATAATTTAGTTCAAGTCAAATTCACTCTTATTACGCTCTTTAGCTCCTGTAGTCGATCTCAGAAGTGCGAGACTATTATCCTGCTCAATTATTGTTTTGGTCATGCTCAAGTTATTATCTCTGCCAAGAACTACTCTTCCATTATCGATACTGTTTTCATATATTAATATATGTTTAAGAAAGAAATTTTATTATGGCCCTCTCATTTAAGATATTTTTATTTCAAAATAGACTAAGTACTCTTAAAATTAATAAAAAACTTTATTAGCTCTTTCATAGCTGGTGTTGCTAAGGTTAATATTATTAGAGGTCGAATTTAAAGTTGTATTATTAGCATTATTTTCAATTTGGAGGCTGTTGGTGATTGTTTTAATCATTTTCTCTCTGTGATGCAAATCTATTCTGGCTTTATCGCTTCCATAGTAATCCAAAGCTTCCATCATTCTAAAATATCCATTTTAACCTATTTATTTATATGATTTATATTCAAAACTATTGAGATTGATCCAAATACAATGTAAATATATTAATTAAATGATTGACTCTATAGAAAGGAATTAACTTATGATATTTAAAAATAACGGGAGGGTGATGATATTTACAGAACTAGGGAGGGGCTATCTCAGATCTAGAATGTTGCTGGCCGTGCTATGATTAATATGAATGCGAATTTGAATGATTGTTGTTTCCCAATTAGTTGCCCATTATTATCAGTAAAATGGCTTTAATATAGGAAAAAATTAACACAAAATTGTTTTATGAGATCCTAATTTAATAAATTAACATATCTTTGATTAACTCTTATTTTATTTATAATAATTAATTAATAGATAATTGGAATTTTTTTAATGAATTAAACTCCACTCTTTACTACTTATTTTTTCATAATAAATTCCATTTAATGAATATTATAATAATATACTTTAATAAATTAAGAGCACAGTCTATTGAAATTATAAACATAAACATAATGCAAAAGATCCTACTTAATCTAAATTTATATAATATGATTATAGATATTTTGCTCAAAATTAAAAATTTTAGTCACTTAACTTGAAAATTAAAATTCTTAATTTACATTAATTATTTACAAAAATATTTATGTATAAATTTATATAATTATTAGCATTTCATACACATTTTCCCCCCTCATTAGATTTAATTTTTTTAACAAAATATTTTAATTTATAATTTGTTCATTTTTTGCAATTAAAATTATATTTCATTCCGGTTTAACGATTGTGATCTCAATATTTTTGACTTGAATTAATTAAAAATATTTGAGCATTAATCAACAATATAAAAGCAGAATATTAAATTTAAATTATAATATTTAAACTTATACTTCTACCTATGGAAAACCAGAGACAATTTATTACTAACTCATCCTAAAATAATTATTATTTAAATGTATTTTAGTTTGCGTATCATAATAATAAATTAAATTCTGTTTACATCTCTATGTTTTTTTAAAAGCATTATAATTTATTAGTTTTTGTATTTAATTATCTGTAAATAAATATATATTATATCGAACCAACATGATCTTCAACACCAACTTGCCCGTGCAAGCAAGAAGCGCCACAGAGAGTTCGACGGACTTTCTGAGTACTACCAAGAACAGCTTCCTCAACTCCAGCAAGCCTCTTTCCTCGCAAACAAGATTTAACTTACTATTATGTATACAGTAAGTTTAAATACGAATTCTAAGGAATAAGATAGTGCATAAATAATTTAAAAGAGGTTCTGCACCTATGATTTGCAAGAAAAGATGCAGAGAGCATCTTTGTCATCCCCAGCTGCTCAATTCAAAAATTCAAGTCATCATGGTACAAGTGGCAGTGCAAGCAGCGGTCACAGTGCCCACAACAACACCCACCCTCCCTCTGAATACAAATTTATGTGAAGTTTCTAGTTTAATTGAGTTGTATCGTTTATATATATATATATTATTCTCTGAATTTGTGCTGAACCACAAACAGATCGGCTTGTTCTCCAGCAACTTGAACTCTCACTTCACTCAAAATCACTCAAGTAACTCTATGATGGAAGATGTTCAAGATCACTACTTGCCTGTTAACTCTTTCGCCTCTTTGAAGCCTCTCCACATTGGCAACAGAAACCAACCAACTATTCTTTCATATATTTTATATAGTACTATAAATCTTATATTAACCAGGGTTTGGCGGAAATCATCAGAATCTGTTCTAGTAGTCCTAAAATGGCTAAAACTAGGAATCTTCAGAGATGATGATGGACTGCTAGACCAACAACCAGGCAACTTCTGGAACTCAATCTAGAGACAAGCAGCTTGAATTCAAGAAGGAAATGATGAGAAAGTATTGTTCAAAATTAAACTATTAAAATCAATTTAATTGTTTTATTAATTAGACAAATTTGATATATCATTTATTATTAAATTTGAATTCTTTATCTTTAAAAATAATATAAAAAATGGTTTTAATGTATATTTTATATTAAATTTTTTGAAAAATAGTTTTTAATATAATAGCTCTAGATGTACAAGCAGCAAATGATTTTCTGGAATGGCATGCCCAGATCTGATTGCTGTGACAACTGACTATCAAAAGTATGAGACTGAGAAATGTTTGTTACATCCAGCTTTTCATATTTGACTTCACTAAATTATTGTAATTCTAACAAGTATTTAAATAATCATATTATAATGCTACAGATTATATCATTTTATATTTAATTTAGCATAATAATTTAAAAGTTGTGGTTGGTGTACTAAAAGTTAGGAGTTGTTTGCATTTTATTTTATGAAGAGTATCTTTATCTACATTTTGTTCAAAATATGAATTTTATAATTATTTATTATAAAAAATAAACTTATCCATTAAATTATTACAAAAGCATCAACTTATTTATTTTATATTTATAAATAAATGTGAAAGAGGACTGAGAATAAATGCAACTAACTTTTAAACTTGTGTACATTTGCCAACAACATTCAAAACCCCAAAACCCCTTAATGAGGTTTATAAGTGCTTTGATTTGTAGGGAATTTGTTAAGGTTGGGGTTATTAATAGGTTTTAATGTGAAATTTATAGTAAATGTATTTAATTTAATCACTCAAAATGCACCTTAGGATCATGTGGGAGAGGTCTGAAGTTTATCTTACTTAACCACAACTCTATCTACTCAATTGATATGTCTGATCTTGAGTTTGGTTTTATTATAATTGACTCTGCCATTTGCTTCATTGGTTGAGGCACTTTTTTTTGTAAATAAATTGCTTTATTCTTTGCCTTGCATTCTTCTCGCGCCTTTTACAGTAGTAATCGTTGCGAGGCATATCGCACTCTATTATTATTATTATTGCTGCTAAAGTCCACACATTCCACTTTAAGTCTCCATCTCTCCAGTCTTCTCTTTCTGGATAATAGCCTGGAGTTCCTATTACACTTCCATGCCTTGATACTTCCACTCTTAAGGCTCTGTTGAAATCAATTATTGTTACTGTTACTGGTGAAAAGTTCAACATTATATTCTCAGGCTTGAGATCTCTGTGAACAAAGCCTAACTTATGAAGCTCTTTGATATCTTTTATAGCTTAGGTTGATATTAATGCAAGCTGTCTATGATTTCTTTGATCAGTTATAAATCTCTGAGTGTCATTTCAAAGAGTGGTAGTCTGAAAGCTACATGATCTTTGGCTAGGAGATCAGCATCTAGTTTTATTAAGTATTTGCACTCTTTAAACTTAGCCTGAGTGAGTACTTAATATTCATTAGTAAACTCCATTTAATGATATACCTTGTAAGCATACTGATGATCCTTAATAACTTTCTTGTCATAGGAGTCCTCTAGTATTAGGTAGCTTTAGAGAGAAGTATCTAAATCAATCTATGCAAGTACTGGAATTTTCTTGTATTATATTTTAATGATGATTTTAGTGACCTCTGATGCTAATAGGTTGCGTGTAATCCTCACATACTCTGATTCGCTTGCTTGTTAAAGCTCAGCAACTTATAGAGGCTCCCTTGCTTTTCTTTTGTTGAGGAACTTCAGTTGAGTGTCTTAATCTTCAACTTCTATTCTTTCTTGTGGGCTTTTAAAAGATGCTTCTTTAAGTCTCTTGTATGAGAGTACTGCTTATGGCACTCATAGCATTCATACTTTCCATCAACTTTGTCATGCTTTAAGTTTACAGTAGGTTAGCTTTCTTATGGACCTTCATATGCCTGTACCAGCTAGATTTATGAGTGAATTCTCTTTCACACTTCTCACAAAAATATACTTCAACTTCCTCTTCTTACATTGAAATTTCATTTTTAACTTTCTCCTCTCTCTGTCTCCCACACACTTGTTTGCCATTTATTTTCTATTATTAATTTCTATTTTAATAACAGAGACCTCAAGTGGTAGCTCTGGTAGTTCTTTATGAGAGTTCATCTCGCAGCTATCACACTTTTTATGCTGCCAAAGGTAAGTCTCATTTAGTTTGATGGAAGTGCTGTTGTTTTTCTTAAAATGTTAGCGCTCATATTTAAATTTGAATTTAAAATTATAAAACTGCCTCTATAACTGAGAGCTTATATGAGAGCTTTGCAAGCCTTTAAGTTTGAAGGGAGGTTTTTGGATTATTAGCGAAGAAATATGAGTGTTAAGAGACTATCCAGCTCTAAATATGGGTGAGGAAGTAACCATTTTACTTTCAATAATAAGTTGATTATAGTACGTACCGATTTAGGAGGTGCACCTAATTAAGTACGTACTGCTTTAGGAGGTGTTTTGTGTTTTATTATTAAAATTAGGGTGCTCCTAATTAATTACTATCTTTAATTAATGCTCCTAATTAAGTACTAGTATTTTAGGAGCTGCTCCTAATTAAGATGTACCAATTTAAATTTAAAAATATGGAACTATAACAGTAGAAATTGATATCAATCTCTCAAGTTTGAAACCAGTTCTCTAAACCTTCTCCATATCCTTCTTAGAGGTTGACCTCCTATAGGATGCCCATTTTAGTAGTAGGTTTTACTGAGGTATATAATTGAAATCAATAAACTTAAATTTGAATATCATTTCTTAGATCTGTAAACAAGATGGAGTCAATGAATGATGCAATGAAAAGAGTACAAGCACAAGGATTGATTCAAAGATTTAGAAGCAAGGAGGATTTGCATCGCTAACTGGTGCAGCAAGTTAATGAACTCAACTAATCTTTATTATGTAGTTGGTTTGTTCCTCTCAACGATGGAAGCTACTAAAATTTCATTTCTAAAAGCGATACTCTGCGAAGAGAAAAAAGCATTGAAAACTTTAGATGTAAAGTTTGCAGATATTCCAAACTATCCAGAAATTTCAGTGATTAACTTATATGATGGTATGAATGACCCAGAGGTTTCGCAGTACTGCCTACTAAGAAGCAGTTGTCAAATAAACTACCTGAAAGAAACTATTTCTTTGGCATACTTGCAACAATTAAAGGTGATTACTTGAAAGAAATTATTCAAGAATCTCATAAGAAAAGGTACAGCATCTCTTCAGAAGATAAGGATAAACAAGGGCTCAAGATAAGTGAGAGCTGGCTATCATAGCTGCAGAAGCACCCTTATATTTCAATTAAGATTTTTAGTTTAACTCTTTAGAAAAATCTGGTACTGGCATCTTCTTGATGAAGGAATAGAGCAAGCTTCACAGAGAGCGAAAGTCGCAGACAAAGTATGAAGTTAGCAAGAGACTTTATTCAAATATTTAGCCTCCAGAGTCAATGAACATAGATGCTGGATGGCAGCAAGAGAAGAAACTTAGGAGGAGGGAAGCAAGAAGTAGAAGAAAAGAAAGAGAAGCCAGCTCCCTCTAAAGCATTTTAAATGTGACTTATATATTCATTAACTTAACTACAAAACTTATTTATATACATTCACTCTCCCTTCTTTCGCACACTTTTATGCTAATTAATTATCTACTCTCTTCGCTGAGCTTTATAAAGTCTACTGTATCGATAGGTAGGTCATGCATCAAGTGGTATAGCAGTAGTTTCTTGTAATGGCCTTTTAATATACCCCAGTAGAACTCATTCTATTAAACTATTGACTGTAAGTACGTTGAACACTGGCGTTATTCTAAGTTGTTCATAACTCTTCCTTGTTTCTTTAGTCTTATGGACAGAAAGATTATCAACAAACAGTATAATCTCTTATTCAGGGTACTTCTCTCTCAGCTGTTTAAGAATTTGATATACTGCTCTGTCTTAATAGAGCGAGGATGAATAACATAGGTTTCTAAACCAGCATCCTCGCTCATTCCTCCAAGAATTGCCATTGTTTATACCTTGACTTTCCAGTCATTTACTTCTATATTACTGTGCCTCTTATACCAAGACTTTTAGATTAAAGTGTTGAAGGTAAACACAGCCTCGTCAGCATGTATAAACTTAATATTATTCTATTAGGCTCTCTGCATTTAATTATAAATATAATTTAAGTTGTTGTTGTAAAATGGCAGAGTGAAATCAATCACTCTCTTGATACGATTCACACCTTTGTAAGAGATATCTTTTTGTTTATAGATGTTGGCTATAGACTAAGCAGAGATCTTCAACTCAGGGAATTGGCGATGAAACATAGTAGGTCGTTGGTCTAAAGAGAAGTGAGCCCAATACTTCAAAGTTTTCTCATTAATAAGATAGTCAATATGCTTCTATAGAAACTTTGACTACCTCTTAGTCTTAGCATTTAGCTACTATTGCTTTAATTATAGTGCTATAACAGTGGGAGCTAACAGTTGACGGACTTCTTCAGAGTAGCGCAATAGACTTGTATTTTAGTACTGGTTTGATTTATTCACTGTATATATCACATCCATACAGTTTAAACACTAAATCTATATACTCTTCATCATAAATAGACCCCAAAAGCTTGATATTTTAGTCTCGCATTTAATTAATAACCGCAACCCCTAACAAATTCCCTACAAATCAAAGCTCTTATAAACCTCATTAAGGGGTTTTGGGGGTTTTAATTAATCTGTATTAAGGAATATTTATAGTATTAACTTTAGTAAATAATTTATTTCAATAACTTTAACTATAATTTTATTTCAGTTTTTATTGATAGAAAGTAGAATTTCAATATATTTATCATTTTATAGAAGCAATTATATTGGAAATATAGTAAATTATTATCTTGAAACAATTTCAGAATAAGAGTAAATTAAAATAATTATCACGAAGTTGTAATAGAATAATGTGATTTAATATATAATTATTAAAATTATACCTTCAACTTAAATACAAATTCACAATTCTGCACAATGAGTGATATCAATGCAATAAAATAGTATTAATTACAATATAATATATAAAATTGATAATTATTCCTCATTAAGTAAGAATTTAAATATTTTAAGTGAATGCAAAATAGCTTAAAATTCCATATTTATCTTAAGTGGAAGACTACAACACAATAAATATTAACTCACTAGAATCACAAACTACAGCTACATAATGAGATTATAAGATTATTAATAAAAAACACCATATTTTATAAAAATTGCCAAGTAATGAAGAAAATGACAACTCCATGAATATTACTTTAATTTGTGTTGATGTTAATTTTAAAATTACAGCATAAATTATATGCATATTTTAATTATATTTCTATTTGTAAAAGTGTTATTAATAATTGTTTCTTCAATAATTCTTAAAATCCAGAAGGGTTTAGAGATTTCCAATTTAAATAGAGAAGGAGCTCGGCTGATGAAACTTAGAAAGATTAGTATTCTCATCTAATGAGACTTTAAGATAAAATAAATATTAAGAAATCATAGTACTAATAGGAATCACATGAAGTTACTACTGGTGGGAACTAGCATAGAATAATTAAATAAAATAGTCAATATATATAATAATATATTTCTCATAATTGAACTAAATAATTATTGAAAATGTGATGATTGATTATTCATTATAATACTCATTTGGACATAAAAAAATGAATAAACATTCTTTAAATATTTTAAAGTTTTATGGATTATCAATGAAGCACTCGTATATTTGAGAGCTTTTTAGAGATTTATAATTATATTGAATTCCTTAAAACATTTTCCAATTAAGTTACTTATTACTTCTTAATATAAATATTATTCAATGTTGTTTTGCATATATAGTTTTCTTTTCACTAATTCAGTTTCATAAATTTTTTTCTCTAAAACAAGTGTGTATAATATTAAATTTTATTTTATCATAGAAAGCTAAGGATTTTAAATGATGTCAATCGGATTAGAAATGAAAATGATAGTAGCATAGAAATTATAGAAAATAACTAATTAATTAATAAATCGAGATATCATTCCTCTACTACTAATAACTCATAAATTTATAATAAAGATTTGATATATGACTCTAAACTTAAGTCCTAAAATTTATTGGCAACATCAGAAAAAAATATTTATATATATTTTTTAAGTTATAAATTTTTATTTAAATTATTATTTTAAATCAGGAGGGGTCGGTAGTATTATTAATCAGAGCACTTCACAAAATTACAATAGAAATAGCATTATAGAAAATTACTTAAAGACTAACTTCGATTAGCTTGTTAATGCTAATTTAGATTAATAAAAAAATATTTGTTTATAGAGATATATTAAACTATTTAAGATGAAGTTGATTTTAAAAATATCAAATTGCAATAATAACAAATATCAAGATTATTTATTTATTTATTATAAAAATAATTTGTCTCTGGTTTTATTTATCATATTTATTAATGTATGGTTTATTTTTTACCATAATTAACTTCTATTTTATTTTAAGTCAATCTTTATATAATTATTTATTATTTTTGCCAGTATTTATTCTTTATATATAAATATATCAAGACTGAAGTAGAATAATGCTAACAATAAGTGTTCGCCCTTGCATATAGAAAAAGATAGAGCAACTATATGGTAAAACATCGACCATTTTTCAATATTTATTAACATAATATAAATAATTTTTACAGTATGTGAAGAATATTATAAATAAAACTTTGAAATTAATTTATTTAAATAAATACAATAATTTTTCAATTGAGAAAAGCAATCCCAATAATATACTATAGAGGACTATTCTTAGCACCCAAAGAAAGCAAAAACCTTACAAACTGGATTAAGACAAATTTTCAAGGGTAGGAAAAATAAATATAACAAGAAAAGTTTCTAATAATAAGAGCGATAATTTATAGTAAAGTTAACAATTTGCAACAAAAAATTCAAAATAAAAAATAATAAATCTTTGTTTAAAGTTATTAATAAATTTATTATGAATAATAATAATGAGTTTTCGCAAAATATTAATATATATTTAAGTTCTTTCAAAATTAAGCATCAAAAGCTTGCAAATGTCTCTTAATACTTTCTTCGTAGTCCGTTCTTTCATATCTCACATCAAATGGAAATTTATTTTGCTATTGCTTTGAAAAATTATTGAAAAATATTATAGTATTTTAGATAAATTAAGTCAAAATATATATTATGTAAATAATTATATATAATTGCAAACGATTATCTCCGATGATATTTGCCACGTCATTTGGATCAAATAAGTCTCCGTTATCTATAGCTCTCTCGATTATCTTAAATTCTGGGCTGTCAAAGAATTGCTATAATGGAAGCTTTTCTCCATATTTTACAATTTATATTTTTATAGTTAAATAAGTATGAGAATTTAATTTAATCATATTTCTGAATAAACTCGTGGATTTTCCACTTTGCAAGTTCGAATTTACATGATAAATTTTGAATTTTCTTATGCATTTCGCCTATATCAATGTTGAAATATTTCTTTTCGTATTCTATAAGTTATTGCTAAACTGAAGTTTTTTACCTTTAAAATTTGAATAAAAAACATCTACAAAAAACCTCTATATTTTTAATTAAAAAGATAAAGATTTATCTCGAAATATTTGTTTCTTAAAATACAATTAGACACCATATAAAAAAATATGATATGCTATAATTTTGAGTATAACTTGGCATTATTTTCTCAATTACTTATTACTTTATTAAATAAGGAGTCTATTAATTAATTTGTATAATTAAATATAATTAACAATATTAGAAACGCTTTTTTGATTTATCTTTATAGTAATCTCTATCATCTGAAATCTCTTGTTTCTCCTTTTCCAAATGCTTTATATTCATAAACATGTCATCAATCTATGTTTCTTTTTCTTTCAATTTTTCCAGCAAAGTCTTTTCATTATATTTTTATGTATGATATATATATTTTTCTAATAAATTTTTATGAATTTATATAATATTTTCTTTAAAATAATATAGTGATTTTGATAACATTATTAATTCATTTGTATCGACAAAGCGATTTAATTATTCATATTTCTCTATTTAAAGCGATAATTATTTCAAGGAATCTGAAAGCTGTGATTCCAATGTCCTATTCTAACTATTGTAGGAATACATTTGATTTGGAAATTAAACTAATAAATAGTGGCAGTTGATTTTCTTGATGCCTAATAATATGGTACTTGTTTGTTAGAGAATTCAAAATCAGCTGGACTTCACTATTGGCGTAACCCCTTTATCTAACCCTGAAGCGAGTAAATTCTCTTAAACTTTCGGAGTGATTGTTTTTATTCATTATAATGCCTTAATACTAGGTGATGTTATCTCGCCAATTCCCGCCGCACCCAGGTTACGAATCAAAGTGTGTCAACCAAACGTGAAGTCCAGCTGATTTTGAATTCTCTAACAAACAAGTACCATATTATTAGGCATCAAGAAAATCAACTGCCAATAATTATATTAATTTATTTCCCAAATCAAATGTATTCTATCAATAGTAAATTTAATCAAATCTTTCCCCATAAACATATACAATTAAAAGTATATTCGATCAAAATATTAAATATAAGATGATATTATAGTTTATCAGAGACAACTTCATGGAGAAACTCTATTTCATAAGAAAATTCAGTTTTGATTTCTTAAAGTTTTCTGGCATAGTGACTTTCTAAAATTTAATAATTTTCTCTGTCTCTCATCTTCATTTCTATGATCCTATGATTCTCTAATAAAATATTTTTAATATTCTTAAATTTGATTCTAATTTATTGTTTTAAGACTTTTCATATTATAAACCTCAAATTATTAAAATCACATTTTAATAATAAACACATTAATATTATAAAATATAAGCCCCACATCCTAAAATCTTACTTTATTAAGGGTTGAGATGATTGAAATCAAAATAATCATTGAGCACCTCTAAATATCCATAGTCCTTTGAGCTCTGAGCTGCCTGCAACTTAATTTCCTAGTAATATTTCCTCTGTAATTTCAATTCTTCTCTAAGCTCAGTAAGTTGCATATCTTTTTAATCAAGTAAAAATTTCAGTTTTTAGAGTTACTATTGCTAAGTATAGAGAAATTTCAATATAATAGTGTTTTTTATTTGAAATTAGGAAATATAAATATTATTTTACTTCAAAAATACTCAATAAGAATTGTTTAATTTGATAAAAATAATTAAAAATTAAAGAGAGATTTGATAACTTATTGCCCTTTAATCTGTTATGAGTCTGGTAAAGAAGCAGAAATGTTTAATTCTTTATTCTCAAAAGAATTGGGAGTATTATAAGTAAAAAAAAGAAGTATAAACCTATAAATATCTTATATTTTTGTTTATAATTTAGAAATAATTTGCTTAAAATCATGGCCGACTATATTACTTCTAGTTGTTAAAGAGTAACTCTAAGACTCATTATATCCTCTTCTTGATAATTGGCTAACTTATAATTATTTGGTTATTCCCGCTTAATTTCTAAAGTTAGCCTAAGTTCCTATCATTATACTCTAATATCAATAAAATATAAAATATGATACTGTTCGTATCTATAGAAAGACTAAAGTTTTATTTCTATCTTAAGTTGGAGTTCTTGACAGTTTAATCTTATTTCAATTTATCGATATTTGGGCTATAGCTAGATAGAATGTCTTTGAATTTCTAAAGTTAAGTCTAGGGTCTGTAATTAATGCTTTCTAAATTGTCCAAATTAAATTCATCAATTTAAAGCTGTTATTATTATTTGTAATGCTAGGAATTATTATTAATCTATTCAGCCAATTCTATTGATGAACTCATCCACTTTTTTGTTGCAAAAAAAGAATTCAAATAAGATTTTTGTTAATCATGAGAAAAATCGAAGAAATGATATGTTTTTTAAAGAAAATAGTCAAACATTAATCAATATCATGAAATAATTAAATTAATTCATAATACTAACAAACTTTGATACATTTTATTTGGTTTCCAAAATATTTAATTAAACATAGTATTTTCTTAGCATCATTTGCCTTCGCATTTTTATACTTTGTCTTCAAAAGGGGTGATCCGCATCATAAAACATTGAAAGAGCTGACATCGTCTTTTAATTATGATGATCTACAACAGCCTTTGCACTAATTTCACCACTAATCATTGCTGAATTCACTGTGCCTATAAAGTGAGGGTAGGCATACTCACCAGCGAAGAAAAGCTTGTTATCAACAGGTTTTGCTATTTCCCAGCAGTCGTCGGGAGAGGACCCTGCTGCTATATAGGTGAAAGTCCCCTTGGAAAATTTGATAAAATAATGATGTAAAACACTTAAATTGTTCTTTATTCCAATTAGTTCTTACATAACTTATAGGTTCTGTTGCATTTGGGAACATATTTCTAATAACTTTCATTCCGCATTCATACACTTCTTCGTCACTCATGTTTTCAAAATTATAGATTTATATAAATAACTCACTTTATATTGATCGTATAGCAAAATACTTATTATAATTGAAATTATGAGTATTGGGTTCCCCATTGAACATCATTAAAATGGGTCTCTTCATGTATTTATATATATTCAAAGTCTAAGCCCAATCCCCTGGAATCTCTGATATATGATTAAACCAGTCCACATCTGTATCCCAAAACACCTCCTCAAATTCCAAGATTAATTTGTCCATTTATGATACTCCAAGAGCTTTGATAGATTTTTACTTAATCTCTGGAAGGGAAGGCACGAATTTTATGTCTTCTGCTTTGAGAATAGGGAGAGGTACGCAAACTATAACCTGCTTTGTTGTGTAGACAGTGTCTTCTTTAGTTGTTACTTTTATCTAGGCTCCTTAATAATCATATTGATTATTTTCTTAAAGACTTACAAAATTTCACAAATTAAATAACGAAATTAACAAATAAATGTATTAGAGTTTACTCTTCAACTAAAAATAATGATAATCAATTTCTGCTATTTGTTAGTTAAGTTTAATGTTTTATCCTTCTGCAAGAATACTCAAAATTTTGGCCATACTTTCAGGTATGACGTCCTCAGTTCCATTAAATATGGGATCAGTTTCCTGATATCTGGCTGAGAATTTATTAGGATCAGCACCATAATCCTACGAAAACCAATAGCTAAGAACCCATTCGTAGATTATTTTCAATATATGAACTTTTAAATTACTTTAAAGCCTAAATTATTTAGTAAAAATTTTAGACTTTCTATAAGTCAGAATCGCTTTCATAGTTAAACTTCCTTGATAAGAAACTAACTACTGACTCATTCATAAACTATTTCATATAAAAACCTTGATTATAATATTATTTTAATTACACATGATAAGAAAATTTTTAATATTCTATAAATAAATTGATGTCGGCATTTTCAGAATGTTCCTCAAGGTAATCTTTGACTTCTTCTAGCAAACCCCAGACATCATGAGGAACTTCCCCTCCCTTCCACCAGAACGTCTTTTATATCCTCTCTTCCATGAGCCAGCATTTAACAGTCTCAACTT
>ARYC01003140.1:0-51015 GCA_000711775.1 Oxytricha trifallax | reverse complement strand
GGTTATTAATATTGTATTATAGTCTATTAAGCTTAACAGTGAGAACACTATAGATTTTTTTGTAACAAGCCACTTGAAATAAGATTAGTAATTATTTAAGTAAAGGTTTAATTGATCTAGTCTTGCTTAACTTATGAAAATAGTTATTCCATTAATTTGAAATTTAATTTTTATTATATAACGATTATATTTTACACTTAAACTACTATTACGTCTTGAAAGAGCTATATGGGTTTTCGGGGAAAAGCTTTGCCCTCCCCGAAACCCCTCCCACAAGGGGCGGCTGACCCCTTGACCCCTGCATTAACTTCGTATCGCATTGCGATAACAAGGGGCACTGCCACTTGTGACCCCGTAAGGGGCTGCACCCCTAAGACCTTGCTATGTGCTTAATAATATTACCGATCTCGCATATAAAATTCATTGTGTGAGCAATTGGGACATGTGTGAGCAATTGGGACGTGTGTGAGCAATTGGGACGTGTGTGAGCAATTGGGACAATGTGTGAGCAATTGGGGAGCCGATCGGTGTGAGCAAGTGGCTTAAATACACCCCGCATAATGAATGGTTTCTTGGATTATAAGAGACTTGTCAGATATATTCAATTTCATCTAGCAGTTAGGCAGTATCAATTAAATTAATAAAATTCTGATGGAAATCCAGTGATGTAAAATGCAGATTATGCCACAAACACCATTTACAAATAAATGAGGGAAATCGTGTTCATTTCTCTGACTTAAATAATTCCTTATCTTAAGAAAAATCAAAAGTTTTCTCAGCTTTTACACATTCAGTTTACTTTAGACGAAAACCCAAAAGTTTATCTCTTTAGAATAAAAGACACCATAAAATTGGATAGCTCAGACTAGAAACTTTTTTAACGAATGGAATTTGAGAATGATGACTGAAGTATATAAAAAGATCTAAAAAAGACTGAAACATATGAATTTGAATAAAATGTATCTCCCAGGCATAGTTAAAAACACATGGTAAGTGAATACCACTATAGCAAAATAAAACTTTTAAATACCTAGAACATTAGTGAGCAAGCAGAAGAATTTAAAATAACGAAGGATTAATCTAATTAAAACGCAAGTATGAATGACTAGGATGACAGCTTAAGCTTTTTGAATGATTTTAAAGATTTAATTAATAACAAAAATATTTAAAGCGAAATTGACAGATTTAAGATGAATTTATCCAAATCACTTGCCTAAATTTTACTTTTTAAATATTTATAAATTAATATTTAGAAATCTTAAGTTTTAGCAACACAATTGAAATATAACAATTTAATGGTATGCTAAAATTTTATCTTTGTAAAAATTTATGATAATTTAAAGTTAGATAAAATCTATAAAATTAAAAGATTGGAAATTAAGATATAGTGATATTAATTGACCATTATGATATTTTATTTTTATATTGATTTCTAATTTGATCAATAATCCAGATATCCTAAGATTTTTCTCTGCGACTAAAAAGTCTCTGCTAACTTTTAACTATTATAAGCAGAGAAACTTACTTTGATGCACTTTATATTCAATTCAAAAAAATGTAAGAAATATGGTAAGCTAAAGAGACTGAGGACCGCAGAAATTATTAAATATATCATTACATAAATATTTTAAATGAATTCATCACTGAAGAAAAACAAAAAACACAAGACGCTTAAGCGATTAATATAAGAGATATTTCTGAAACTCAAATATCTTAGCTTTAAGAACTAAAGGATTACATCATGAAGCCCGATAAATTTGAGGAATAAAAACAGAGATTTCTACTTATCAAAGAATTTAACAAGTTATTTGGAAAAGATCGATACAAAAATGCAGCTAACGAGCTTCAATACATTCTAATGGTCAAGGTAGATGATAAATTTAAAAAGCTTGATGATAAAGATATAAAAAAGAAAAATTAAATGGCATATGAAGATGCTTTTAAATCATGACAGCAACATAAAGTTTACAATTTAGACAACTTTCTTGATAAAAATAGCTACTTTAACAAGAGCAAAGAACAAATTTTGGCGTTGTATATAGCTATTAAGGATTCATAAAATTTTCAAGTGCATTCAGAAAGTATGGGCTTGACTGAAAATAAGTTTCAATAAAACGCTAAATAAGGATTTAATAGTGCTAAGAAGAGAATACCAATAGATCTTAATTTGCTGGAATTGAAGGAGGATTAATTGACAAGAACAAGTAAGCTGATATGAATAAAGGCTAAGATAAAATGAATTTACTAATTAAAGATAAAGAAAAAGGTCTAGATTTACCTAAAACTAAAACTTCAGAGTCAACTCAAAAAGGGAAGTCACTTTTAAAGAATAAATCTAATGGTAAATTATTAAATAATGCAACTACTTTAAGGGGAGAAACATTGCATAATATAGTAAAAGACCACAGAAAATATGCTGAGAGGATAAATTTCTAACATTTGGTTGATAAAATGAATTTATAAATTAACAACAAGCAAGTTTAAATTGCTGATGAGAAATTCTTGGGCCTTGTTTAGAGAATCGATACTATTTATGATTAATTTGTTTAACAAACAAATCCATCCATCTAAAGCGAAAAATATTTCCTTACAGTCTCCAATTATAAAGAAGAACGAGTTTGGTTTTAAAGCTGGAGCCACTCCAAGTAATACTATTAATATTTTTGGCAAGACTTTACCACCAATCTAACTGAGACATGGATTGAGCGTTCTTTAAGTCACTGATATGTAAAAGTAAACAAATAGCTCTCCTATGCTTTCTTCATCTTTAAAAGCTCATGATAAACTTTTTAGAAATTCAAGACTCACAAAGAATCACACTATTGAAGTAAGTAATTTCCCAAAAAACCTTTAAATTAAATGTAGATTCTAAAAACTGAACAGCTCTGACAAACTATAAGATGATGCAAATTCATTCAGTAAATGGCACTTAGATGAGAGCGCCTTCATTAAGGAAGAAGATCAGTCTAGAGATTCACTCATTATAAGAAAGTCTTGTCTTAAAGATTAATTTTACCCACCACAAGCCAACAATCGTGAAAAATAAATAAGTTCTAGCAACCAAGTATAAGTTTTAGATATGTCACTCTTTGAAAATTAATAACAAGCAAATATGACTCCAAGATAGAAAAAATACCTGCAAAATAATAAACTATAAATCCAATAATAGCAATTCATCATTGATAATCTAGAAAAATACTCATAAAAGTCAATTCTAAGAGATATGAAATAGATACTGGATGAATTCAGTAAAAATATTTCTACGAATTGTGCCCAAGTCTAATTAATTTCTCTGATACCTTTTAATAGTTTTTATATTATACTGGTTGGTATATTTAAAAGTGTCAATGGAAATGACTAAAAGATGTTCGTTGATAATTTTTTGCAAATTGTTGAAGAACTTAGAAGGAACTATGAGTTTAAAAAGATGCTTATGAGATTCAATCAATTATATATTATTGCTTTAAATTAAATGATTATTTTAATTTCATAAGTTTAGATCAATATATATGATATTTGAGGTACCAAAAATTTGATCAGTTTAAAGTAAAAATATTTGAAATTTAAATCAAATTTAACATAAAGCTTCTTAACTACCTCTTATAATATTTGTTAACATGAGGAGTATTTAGGACTCATCAGGAATCATATTGTTTCATTCATATTTTTACCACTTCTTAAAATTATATTATAATACAGTTTAAAAAATGATTGATGCTTTTGCTTATACTATGATGGAACGAGCACTTCATGGCGACCTGGTCTCATTGTAGCAATTTCTTCTTATGTAAATATGAACAAGTCTTGCAATGATTGACCAGTTGAAAGTCTGGTGCTTGAATCTCTAAGCTAATCAAAGTATGAGACAGTCAAAACCCCAAAACCCTTTCAGTAGTTTGATTAAGTTTTTGATTGATAAAAGTAGACTATTAGTGCATACTTTATTAGGGTTTTAATTAGGGTTTATGTAGGGGTTAAATGTTTAAATGTTAGTAATTTAAGTGAGTATATGCGAGGTTTGGGGTCAGTTTATGACATTGAGTATATAGATTTATTGTTTAAGTTGCGTTATGGGTGCGATGATTGTAGTGATCAACTCAAACCTATCCTTAATTACACATCTATAGCAAGACTGCTCCATAAATCTCCGGCAACTGTGAGGTCTCACTGTCTATTAGCATTGAATTTAAAGAAATAGCAACTTAATTCTAAGCCTAAAAGACCTCTTAAATTTTAGCAGCATCATATCGATTATCTTATTAATGATAAGACTCTTAAATACTGGGCTCATTTCTCTCTAGCCTAGAGGGCTGTGATGTTTCATCGCCAATTTCCTGAGCTTCATATCTCTTATTAATTTATAGCTAACATATATATATATATATAAAAGAATGGAATATCTTACAAGATAGTCAATCGCATTAAGAGAGTGATTGACTTTAATGTTCCATTTTATAAGGATAATTTAAAATATATATTCGATTAAATGCAGAGGGCTATTACTAATAACATTAAGTTCATACACGCTGATGAGGCAGTATTCACGTTTAATACCTTCATATCAAGGTCTTGGTATAAAAGATATAGCAATATTGAAGTATATTACTAAAAGGTCAAGGTGTAAACTCATGCTATTCTCGGTGGAATAAGTGAAGATAGTGGCCTCGAGACTTATGTTATCCACCTTGCTCAATAAAGACTGAATAATATATTAAATTTTTGCAATAACTCAGAGATAAGTACGCCGACTAAGAGATTATTCTGTTTGTAGATAACTTATCTGTCCATAAAACTAAAGACACAAGGAAGGAATATGAACGCCTAAATATAACACCTTTATTTAATGTTCCCTACAGTCCTCAGTTCAATGGAATTGAATTATATTGGGGGTTATTGAAAGTCCACTACAAGAAACTCCTACTCTATCACTTGATGCATGACTTGAAGATAGATACAGTCGATTTTATTAAGAGTGCTGCTAAGAGACTCAGCGATGAGAAAGCTAAAGTATGATCAAGAGAAGGGAGATTTTGTGTTTATAAATAAGTTTTAGATTTAAACGAATTAATAAGTTCACATATTCAATTTGCCCGTAAAAGGATTTGGCTTCTCTTTCTTTTCTTCCTCTTAAGGCTTGCTTGGGCCTATGTTTCTTCTCTTAGTGCCAGCTCCCGCATCTATGTTCATATCTTCTGGCTTTTATAAATCTTTGAAGAGTCTCTTACTCGATTCATGTTTTACTTGAGACTTTCTCTCTCTGTTTAATTTGCTGCGCTCTTTCATCAAGTATATAGCAGTACCAGGTTTTTCTAAAAAGTTAGAAGGCTAAGCTTACTTGAGATGAAAGGATGCTTTTGAAGTTCCTAGAGCCAGGTCTCGCTGATTTTAATACCTTGCTTCTCTTTTTCATCAGGAGAGATGCTGTAGCGTTTCTTATGAGCTTCTTAAATTGCTTCATTTAAGTACTCAGGTTTCAGAGTTCCAAGGACACCAAAGAAAAAGTTTCTCTCTAGCAACTTATTAGAGAGTTGCAACTTTGATGGAAGGTAGAGAGCAACATCTGGATCACTCATAGCATCATCATAGAGGTTTGTTACTGAAATTTCAGGGTAGTTAGGTATCTCGATCATTCTTATTTCATTAGACTTAAAAGCTTTTTTATCTTCACTCAATAAGGCTTTTAAGAATGAGATTTTAGTTCCCTCCTAAGTCGGCAAGAATTATCCAACTATAATGGATTTATTAATCTTACTTAAGAACTTACCTTGCTATACCAAATATCTATAGAGGTCTTCTTTACTTCGAAATTTTCCTATTAAATCTTGAGATTAAATTCTCTTCATTGCATCATTCATAGACTCCATCTTGCTTCCTCTTTCTAGAAATGTTAATGAAATTTAAAATTATGAAGATCCATTCTAAGTTTATTAAAATCTTACTACTAAATAGGGAGGACCTACTGGAGGTCAACCTTGAAAAGATATGCGGAGAAGCATTGAACAACTTGCTCCAAGTTTCACAGATTGATTTCCATTTTTATCAATCTATCTCCATTAAATTGCTCCTAATAATGTTTAATTATTTTAGGAGGTCTTCCAAATTATGTTCAAACTTAATTAGGAGTTAAATTTTAAGGTTAAAACTTAATTAGGAGCATATTTAATTTAAAAATGTTTAATAACTTTACCTCCACATTAAGTTCAAACTTGATTTGGAGGACCTCCTAGAGAAACAAAACTTCATTAGGAGTATTTTAATTTACTAAAACGAATAAAATTCTCATAAAATATGTCAACTTACAGTCTTTTATGGTTGTTTAATTTTCTAACCTCTCAGCCGAAAATCTATCAGAGTGTCTTATACTCGGCTATTAAAGTTTATCAAGGTATATTTTGTCATTATTATAATAAAATATATCAGCAAACTAAAATGAGCGCTAACCTTCTGAGAAGAGCGGCATTACTTAGGTAAAATCAATCAAAATTATCATTCCAGCAACCAAAAAAAGTAGAGACCAGAGACGCTTGTACTCAGTGGGAGCCTACTTATGACAACTTTGACCAGTCTAGCTTTGAGATTTAAATATAAGTTAAGCAAGATGTTATAAAAGAAGCTGTGCAAATTGAGGAGGAGGTTAAACAACCCGCCATAGAGCATTAATAAATTCCAGCAAAAGTTGACTATTAATGCAAAGAATGCAATAAAGTTTTGCCTTACAAGTCGACTTATAAAAGACACTTGAGAGATATACACAACGATATGCCAAGGTTATATCTCAAGCATTAAAGAAAGATGGGAAGTATGTCTGTGAGTTCTGTGAGAAGCCATATTCTAATACTAGAGATCTCAAAGTGCACTTAAAGAAAAAGCACAATTAAAGTTTTGTCTTTATTCATGAAGCTACTGGTAATAAATTCCTTTAAAAGAGAAGATCAAGAAACTCAGTGGAGTCTCTTAGAGTTGAAGTCTAGAAGTAAGTTAAAATGAAGAAAGCAGTCAAGAACTTTCCAGTCTCTGAGATCAATAAAATAATGGTTAAAATTGAAGCAATGAAGATTCCTATATTAAAAATTATTGACTTAGATTCTTGCCTAGAAAGCTACCTTACTCTTGAAGATAAAGTTGAGAAGAGAGTAATTACTGATGACTAATATGCTTACAAGATATATCCTTTCAATTACTTCCTTGTTGATGACAAGTTCCAATGGAATTTGCTAATGAGTATTATGCTCTTTAAAAGGCAAAGTTAAATGAGTGCAGGCATATCATCTAGCTTGATGCTTTTTACTTGGTAAAGATCATGTAGCCTTCAGGCTTCCTTTACTTGAAATGACTTACAGAGAATTCTTATCTGACAATAGATGTCAGAGATAAATTAGCTAGATAGTATAGCAGATAGTTGAGGGGATTGAAGAGCTTCACAAGCTAGGTTATGTTCATAGAGACTTAAAGCCAGAGAACATCATGATAAACTTTCAGCCTCTTAGAGTTTATATTATTGACTTCAACAGAGTTAAAAGAGTGCAAGCCTCTGCATAAGGAAATGTATACGGCACTCCTGGATATTTCCCAGAGAGAGAGGATTGGAGAGATGGAGACACTTAATGGGATATCTGGGCTCTAGCAGTAATAATAATAGAGAGCGACATGCCAAGAAACGATTACTTTAGCTGCAGGGGTGAGAGAGATTCTAAGCAGAGAATCAAACAATATCTCGATAAAAATAAAATAAATGGAGGTCTCAGAGAACTTGCATACTCAACTATTATCAAGCCAAGCTAAGAGAATTAACAAACAATAGAAACAATCAAACATCAACTTAGAAAGATAAAATTCAGAGAACTGCCACATGACTCTAAGCTTATGTTTGTGTGAAATATTTTAAAAACTCGCTTGCTATACTCACTTAAATTACTAATATTTAAACATTAAACCCCTACATAAACCCTATTAAAACCCTAATAAAGTATGCACTAATAGTCTACTTTTATCAATCAAAAACTTAATCAAACTACTGAAAGGGTTTTGGGGTTTTGAGTGAGGACTTCCAAGGAGTTTGGTTTTGCTTTAGAGTCATAAACCAAGAGTTTTTCTACAAAGTCAATGGCTTCCTTTGGAGTTCTTGATCTGAAAAATTTCTCCCATAGAAGTCGAATAATCCGTTAGAATCTATACTTATTGTAGTTAGGATTCATAGCTGTGATTTATTCTCTGCTAGGTGTTCCCAAGATCTTTATTATTTCAACCAATTGATCGACACCGCTCTTCCCTGGTAAAATAGGATGACCAAGTAAAAGCTCTGCTATAACACAACCGGCTCACCAGATATTTATGATGCAGTTATAAATCTCAGTTACTAAAGATCAATTCTAGCCTCTGTAATATAAACATTATCTATTTGATTATGTGATATATTTATATGGCCCCCCCAAAAAAACTTTTCCCAAATCATAAATTTTTTTCCGAAATCAGAACCTTTATACCGCACGCGAAAATCTTTGGCTTTTTTTTTGGGTTTTGGTCTTTTGGGGTTTTTAGGTCATGATTAAAGGTTCGGAAAATAATTTCTGATTTCGTAAAAAAATTTATGATTCGGGAAATGTTTTTTTGGGGGGATCTATTTATATTTAGGAATGCTGGTTTCTTTGGTTATAAGCTAATTATTTAAAAAATTAAAATATACAAAATAAAATTGTATAAAATTTGTAATATTATAAGGTGAACTAAGAGAATACTTTATATTTTATAAATATTTCCATAAAAACAATGCATTATATATGTTAATTAAAAAAATATTAAAGATTATTATTGAACACTTTTTTATTTAAATGATGAATTAAACCTGACATTTCTAAAATCAGAGATTTTAAAAGTTTTTCAATCATATCATAACTAATTAAATTATGTTTGTTTGATACTATTTGAAATTTAGAATGTCTAGAGCAAATGTATGATGCATTTGGTTCCACAGCTACAAGCTGCTTTGCACTTCCAAAGTCGCACATTTTAATACGTGGCTTGATGGATCGACTAAGACATTCTAAGGCTTAATATCTCTGTGAGAGATGCCTAATGCATGGATGTAAGCGATTGATCTCATCAATTGATAGGCATATAATTTGACAAGGAGTGGAGGCACCATTTACTTAATTTTGAGGTAATATTTCATGGTTTTGTAAATGGTCTCAGGAATGTAATCCATCACAACATTCAGATACACTTCTTCTGGCTAAAAGGACAATCATTTTATTGTAATATTTGAGCTTACCTTGTCACCGTTTGTGTAGAAGTAATGTCTCATCTTGACACAGAAAGGATGATGGAACATTTTTAGTATTTATATTATATTTATATCTCTTGCCCCACTTTCTTGATAAAGACTATCTCGCCAGTTTCAGCAACCTGAGCCTTGAATACAGCTCCGAATGAACCGTTACCGATGATCTTTTCTGCGTTAAAATTTAAGCTTTCCTATAATTAGTTAAAAACCCTAAAATAAGGGTAAGTTTAAATTAAACAATAAAAATAAATTAAATTTAAGTTGATATTAAATAAAATATACAAGAGTATTATTACCTCAAGAAGAAACATTTCTTTTAATATTTTTATAAAAAAGTTTATGAAATAATTCTATATTTTTATTGGGGGGGGGTCTAAGTCGGTACCACTAAATTTTCGAAATCCTAAGTCGGTACCATATGAAAAAAATTTTTTACCCCAAAAACCTAAGTCGGTACCACTAAAAAAAATTTTATTTTTTTCATCCAATAAATTAAATATTTATTTAAAAGTAAATTAATTTTTATATTATGAAAATTTTTTTACTTAATTATATAAATAAATTTTTAATGTAACGAAAAAAAAGACATCAAGATATTGTAAATACTGCTGATCAAATTATTCATTTTTTACAATTTATAAAGGACATCAAAAATGTCATTGAAGCACTCTAAGATATTGGTATTCTTGAAAGAGATGTGAAATGCAATGAATGTTGACTGGATATGAAATTAAAATCAAGAAATGATACACCTGACGAACTTTTATACCAATGCCAAAGATCTTGCAGGAAAAAAAAATTAATTCAGTAAATATTTTTATTTGACAAGCATTAACAGCCAATTTCAACTTGGTATTTATTGGTTTTTCACTACTTTGCAATCGGATATAGTTCAGCTCTTACTAAGTATAATTTAAACATGTTTAACTACAAATTAAATCAAAAGTTAATCAAAAATGTTTTCTAAGATGTAAGAAAAAAAGTAGCAAAATATATGGAAATTGTTCACATTTAAAATGAAGAATAAATACTTAATGGAGATATTGAAGTGGACGAAAGTTTATTTACTCATGGAAAATTTCTTTATGATGAAGGCTAAATTTAACAAGAAATAAATAGTGATAGAGTTGACAGATAAATCTGGGTATTTGGTATGATAGAAAGACAATCTAAAAAAGCTAAAGTATTCATAGTTTAGAACAGAACGAGAGAGACATTATGGGAAATAATTTAATAATATTCATAGATAGGTTCAATTATTCATCATGATGGCTTTAGATCTTATTAAAATATGTCATTTAGAGAAGCAGGATTATAAAATAAAAGGTATGTCCATGAGGAATTAAAATTTAATATGTTTAATCAATAATAGCAACAACAATAATAATAATAATAATAATAATAATAATAAAATGATGATGAAGAAAATGATGAAGATTATGATGAAGAATTTGAAGAAGAAAAAAAATAAGGTTAAGATGTTGAAATGTAAGATGAAGATGAAAACGACAATGAAAATATAAGACCAAGAAATTTTAGAGGTACAAACTAAATTGAAAGTTTGTGGTTTTAACTTAAAAGATATATTAAAAATATTTATAGCACAGTAAGCGATAAAAATTTACATGACTTTTTAATGGAGGCACTTTGGAGAAGACATGTCAAAATAAAAAAGAAAAACCAGATGAGTCCTTTGCTGAGATTTTTAATATATTATTAATTAATTAAATTTTTGAATGAAAAAATATATTTTTTTTAGTGGTACCGACTTAGGATTTTGGGGTAAAAAAATTTTTTTCATATGGTACCGACTTAGACCCCCCCCTTTTATTCAATCGAATTAGAAATTGATGGATCTAATTAAAAAATAGTTATTAAAATACTCTTAGATTTAAAGAGAATAGTTTTTGCCTTTAGAGTGTTATTAGGACATTTCAAAAATTCATTATTTTTAAAGAAATCAAGATTATCTTTCTAGTCCGATGTGTTTTAAATTTCCATATATGAATATTTTATTTAAGCTAAAATTTGTACTAACTGGTATCTTCTTCTCCTGTCTGTTTTTGTCACCTGGTTCTATAAAATATATCATAGTTTTAATAGGTTTAAGTTTTAGCATTGTGAACGCCCTATAAAATAAATCATGAGTATATAAATAGTCAATTCATAAAACATTGTTAATTGAGATGAATTTACCATTTTACAGCTGAAGACCTAAAGTTCTTATAAATTTAAATTATATTAAATATTTAATAATTTTCTAATTCAAATATTTTCAACACAATAAAATTAAATCTTTGAATTTTAAAGTTAGTAATGAATAATTATTCGATTAATTAAATTGTGTGGCTTGTGATAAATGAGAGTACGATTTTAATCATATTGTTCTTTTTCTCTTTCTTTTACCACCTCTACAAGGCTTCCTACCTTTAACATCCTTAGAGCTTCTTCTTGGTCCACCTCTTTGGCTTCTTGATCTCTTTTAACCAGCATGATCTCCCAAATATTTTCTAGCTTTCTCCTCTGAGTACACATCTTATTCCAAAAGTGTAGCAAATTCATCGTATTTAGGATAGATAGAGGAGGCATTTGGTTTATTGGTATCCTTACCCTTCTTGCCATTTGATTTTTATCAAAATATACTCGATTGGATATAGAATTTAGTATATAAATGTATAAAGAGGTTCTTACATAAATTTACAGTGTTCAGATGTGCATGCTCTCAATTTTAGCTTTCAGTTTCGAATTTGTTGTGACAGATAATGTAGTAACGAGTCTATTTGTCAAGTCTATCACAAATGTAGAGCATCATTCTAACCAATTGATTCTTGGCATGTGGAAAATTCATAATTGAGTAATTTTTTGACTCACATTTCTCTAAGCTAGCTCAATTAGAAATTCAGGCTCACTCATTGTGTCAATTGCCTTATCAAGATTACTGTTGACTTAAGAAGAGCCTTGGCTGCAAGTTCAGAATCAAACCCCATATTGACTAACTCAGCAAGTAATCCATCGTCTACTTTACTTTTTCCAAACGTTTTCTTCCAAAAAGGATTGTTGGGGAATTTACCAGTTCTTGAATTCCTTTTGCTTCTTGTTTATTTCTGTTAAAGATTGAAGAACTATTTTTCTCTTCTTCGATCAAAGAGCTGAAGTTATCTGATGGGTTTAAGACCACTTATATAAAACTCATGAAAACTTCTCTTAAGTATTCATTACATCCAAAACTTAAAGGACTGGGTTCAGTCAATTATAATAATCAATATCTATTAAGATTACAGTGATTATTTTTATGATTGAGTTACTATTACCTGATTATGCCATGGTTCCACATTCACTTAAAATCAGAGTTCTTAACTTCATTCTCATTAATATTTTGAATTTTAGGTTCTGAAATGTCAAGAATTATTATTATGGCTTTTCAATCTTCCAGCCTAGTACTGTAATGTTGGTGGGATGAAGATTTACTTAATTTAAGTCAATTTTAATTCTTATTTTATAAACTCTTTAGTGACAACCAAATTCAGCCAGCTTTCAATTTATTTTAATTTAACAACATATATTCTTAAGCATGTATAGCATCATAAAAGAACTTTTGGTTGTTCAAAAAATCGCACAGATTTAAAATTTAGGAAACCTTAGATTAGTGATGGTGAGTATAATATGCCCATTTGCTTGATTTCATTCAATCAGTCTTAAGCTAAATTTGTCTAGATTTATCCTGTATAATCCATAGCTTCGCTATCATCATAATCCAATCCCCAATCAACTGCATCATCATCTTCTTGCAAATCTACGTCCTATTTTGCCCATTGTCCGGAATCATCCTCATCTCCATAATTATTTGCATTATTCTTGCTGTCATTATACGAGCAATCCATCTATTAATCGTCTTAACTTCCGTAATCTCCACCACCTTTGTTTGGGGATATTTAGTGTATCATTAATCATAATACCGTTTAGCTAAATGTTCTTAGTACAAATTTCAAGCCATCTTCAAGTTTTGATATCTCTCGCATAATCAATTTTTCGATCACTTTTTCGATTAAATTAAGAATCTTGGAGTTTTAGCTAGAAGACTCAACTTCGGTTGTTATATGCAAATAGTAATATATTACAATTAAATAAATGATATAATTGGTAATTGGAAGTAAAAGTTTGTTTGCAACAAATCTCAATGAATTCAAACGGCATGCATTCGATGGATCAATCAAGAGTTTGAAAGATTTCTCTTCAATTTAGAATTTACCTTGGCTTCCTCTCACTCTATCAAAAAGAGCAGTCATTTGATCCGTGATTAAATGACCTTCTTCATATTTAAGCCAGCTATATATAATGCTATCGAGATTTTTTTTCAGAAAATTTGTCGACCATTTTTCGCACTTAATAAATCTTTTTGTATCAGACTATTTTAATTATAATTTTAAATCAAGTTTCAATATCTTAATTAAATTGCAGTCATTCTTCTCTTTTGGCATATAATTTATTTAATTTATTTGACGATGATAAAATTGAATTAGTTGAAGTTCAAAAAGAAGCAAACATTAACCACCAAGGACCAATAAATTCTTTGGAAACCTAAAAGAAATTGTTGTTAATGACCAATTTTTATAACAAAAAACAGATAATTATAAATAAGAATTTTAACATTAAACATACCTGTTTTGAGGGTAAAGATTTCTTTATTGTTTCAGATGAAGTATGGAATTATTAATTTGCTGTTTATGAAGGAAATGATATACCCAGATTCTTAAATTTTTAGCAAATTGATTTTAATTATCAAATTGAAATAAGTAAACTACAAATCAATTAGTAGTATAACTTATTAGTATTTATATAACTATTTTGTCAATAACTTACTTAAATATTAAAGTAATGACAAGGACACATAGTCTTAAAAGAGAGAGTTGATTATTAAGATATTTAATTAGAAAGTCTAAATCTAAATAATTCCAAAAATGAGATCTCATTAGTACTTAAAAGTAGCTGCAGCTGTATACATTAGCAGATTAGCTAACGAAAAGGATTTGAAGGACAAAATTGCAAGTATTTTGAAGGAATGCTCTAAAGATTAGAGATCAAAACAAGAACTACTAGATATTCCAAGATTGTGGAAATTGAATTATTATCAAATGGTATAAAATGTTATTTCCAATAAGCTTTAAATAATAATATTATTGTTTAAATTAGATCCTCATGAAAGTGTATTTGAAATCAAGAAATACTATGATATTGAGAATAGAGAGAGATTACCTCTACATATAGATGGACAAATACTTTAAGATTCCTAAAATCTTGAGGATATTAACATATCTGACAAAGACGTCCTGTAATATGAAGTTTAATCAGCCTTTTTCTAGCCAAAGAATAAAATATTTCCTTTCATTCCTAAAGAGAAAAGAGAAAAGAGAAAAACAAATTAAAATGAAGAACTTTTTGAAAAATTAATATGATAAAAATTTTAGCGAGAATCAACTATTGAAAATACCACTATAAGATTGCTTAAATTAAAAGTCAAATGGTGGATTAACTGGGCTATAAAACCTTGGGAATACCTGTTTCATGAATAGTGATTTGTAATGTTTAAGCAATACAAACCTTTAGCTAAGTACCTCATATTTAAATGTTATACTTTTCACATTAATCGTAATAATCCATTAGGGACACAAGAGAAATTGGCAATACCTTTTTCAGAATTACTTTATGAGCTCTATGTGGACAAGAAAATCTTGTTGCTCCTTGATATGTCTTAAATATCATCTCTAGAACAGCATCAATTTTCTGGATTTGCTTAACATGATTCTTAAGAAATGCTCTCATTTTTATAATAAACCTTGCACGAAGACCTAAATGACATAATTAAAAGGCTGTAAATATAATACAAAAATTTTGATAATAGAAAAAACGAGGATGTTTCTAATGAATAATGGAAAGGGTTTAAGCAAAGAGAAAAGTCAGTGCTTGTTGATTTATTCAATAGCTAATTGAAATCAAGAGTTCAATCACCAATATTTAAATTCATTGTCTATAGAATAAAATTACTTACATTTTAAGTATGTACAGTTTGTGGAAAAATATCAATCTCATCCGATCCATTTAACATGTTGAATTTCCCCATTCCTTTAATCAAAAATAGCCACGTGAACGTCAGATATTTCCATTACGATTTAAAGGAACAGCATAAAATTTTAAGAATTAATGTTGAAGAGTATGAGTCGCTTTCAGAGCTTAATTATAAAATATTAGAAGCTACTGGTAAAATATCTGCAGAAGAAGTTTTTGTAGGTATAATGCAAAAGAGTGATAAAATTGACGTTTTTGAAAAAAAGAACTTCAACAAGTAGGTTTTGGATAAGAATTATGAAATTGTAGCTTACGAAAGACCTCTTGCAATTTTACAATAAGATAGACTTTTCTTAGTTGAGATTAAGTTATATGGATTAAAGAGAAACTTGATGCTGGTTACTCAGCCAACTCCATTAAATTATGCAAGAATTTTATGCATGAGTCCTAAAATGACGGTCAGAAATATGAAATTAGAGATCTATAGATTCTTCAGACTATATGTAAAACCAGATGAGCTAAATTTAGTGTTTAAGAGAGAAGCTTAATATTGGAGTGAATCTGTAAGAATCGAAAAAGAATTATTTATTGTTTTTTGAAAATAACGCCAACAGGGATAAATATCCATATGATCTATTTATAAATAATAACATGAAGAAGGAGGAAGGTCTACTTTGGGGTTATAATCAGGAGAGATGCGAGTTGTGTAATAAACATTTTAAAGACTAGAACTGTCTATTTGTCCTCCTTGATCATAAATCTCTTAGGTAAATCACCGAATCTATGAGAGAAAAAAGTGACTTTGAGTTGGTTATAATTTTTTATTCATAACTAGTACGTTGATATATAGGAACTTTAGGATTAGAAGTTCGTAAATGTTGACTCAGAATCTTAATAATCAATTAAAAAAGAGCCAAAATCGTGAATTTAGAGATTATTGTTTATCAAAATATAAATTTTATCTTGGTAGAATTTGATAAAATTATTATGTCTTTAAAATATTTTATAAATTTAAAATTTAATTTAATTAAAAAATATTAAATTGCTTATTCTAAAGTTGTAATAAATGCATTTTAATTTCTTTATAATACTATTTAAGATATATTAGATTATTTAGTCGTCTTTAATGTATTAAATAAGTTAAATAAATATAAAATTGAATATTCATATTTTTCATGCTCTTTAAATTTATCCCTGTTTAAGAAAATTCTTAACTAATTTTTGATATTATTTATATTTTAGTCTTATAGTAAAATCTAGTTTTAATTTTCAATCTTTGTTTCAATTTTATTTATTTTTATTTCTTTAAAGTAAAGAATTTTTACTTTTAATTTGATAAATAAATATACCAATTTATAATTTTTATTTCATTTATAAATTAACCAATAAATATGAAAAAACTGAAAATTGTATTTATCACTATAATATAAATTAATAGATATAATTACAAGGTTTGGTAGCTATAATTCTAATTTATGTATATTAGTTATTTATTTTATTATAAAGAGTCACATCATAATTTTATAGATATATTAAGAGTATGACATACATATAACTCTTAGTAACACATAGAACTTTAAATAATTTATTCTAAATATTAATTCTAAGTTTTATATTAAATCAAATAATATATAAAAGAAAATAAAATAGATAGATAGATAGATAGATAGATAGATAATAACTTAAGGTAAAATAGAAAATAAAATATATAATATTTTATACCAAATTCTAGATTTATATATTTTTATATAAATAGTTAAAGAAATATTCAAATGCATTAAAGGATGCTATATCTCTTTACGACTGCATAAATTGGTTCAGTCAGGAGGAACTTTTAACAGGCAACGATAAATAGTGCTGTTCCCATTGCAAAAACCATTAAAACGCTTTGAAAAAGATAGAGATATTCAAGGCCCGAGAGTACTTAATAATTCATTTGAAACGTTTCTCTCATCAGAGAGCCTATAGTGCAAAAGAAAAATTGAAGATGCTATAGAATTTTCAATTGAAGATTTGGATTAAAATGAACATTAATTAGGACACAAACTCCTTCATTCTAATCAAAAAGATAAATCACACGCTTAAAAATCGTTGAAATACGATCTATGTGCAATCAGCAATTATTTTGGTTGTCTGCTTGTAGTTCACTATACAGCCTTCGCCTAGAATCCCATAACCAGTAAATGGTATTAATTCGATGATAGTCATGTAACAGACATTGGGGATGTTAGAAGACTTGTTAATAAGGCAGTATGTGTACTATTCTATAAAAGAAGGCATTGATTTATATCAAAATATATTCATATTTTACAATTTTCATTTACATTATGAGAGTAAAGCATTAAAAGTATGTATGATTTTGCATTTATCATATTCCAGCTTTAATGTAGAACTATCCAGTCCTCAATAAAATATTAAAATTTGTAAACGTTAATGTAAGGAACAAATCTGAATTAAATTTGTTAAATTTGGGCATCTCCAATCTAATTTGGAGTATCCTGGAAAGTTTATTGAAGCCACTTACTGAGCCATTATTATGAAATAATGTGATACTTTATACCTTATTTTTCAGGCAAGTATTTCGTTAATTTAATCATTTCACTAACTATTTCGCATTCTCTCCTTCGTTTTGCATCTGATTTTATTATTAGTTGCTTTGGTTTTATAATGCTTAGAAATTATAACAAACAAAAAACAAGTATAAACAATATACAACTATGCAGAAATTCATTCTTATTTGCAATATGTTTATAATTTTATGAAAAGTCTTTTCATTTAATCATTTAACTAGTCTCTGAATAGATTCAATCCACCATTATCAACTCTGTCAATCATTATAAAATTAAGAAATACTAAATGTGATGAAAAAATTAAAAAAAACAAAACATGATAATGAAATATCTCTTGCACCCTTAGGGCAATAACTGACGCTTTGCACCTGTGTATAATCATAGAGCATTTTAATGACTTAATTTTCGTAATCTGAGCCCTTCTACTCATGCCAATTTTTCTAATGCATGATTTGCTAATTCAAAAACCCTAAGTTATCCATTATAAACTTCTAAAAGATCTCCTTTTCCCTCACATTCATAATCTTTTGGCCAAAGAAAATTCAGTATTATAATGCAACTTCAGGATTTAATTCAACGTCAAGTCATTTATCTTTTTTTTCTAGAAAGCAAGACGGAATTGATCTTAAATTTACTACACTGATTGCTAAAAAATGATCATATATTTCTCAAAAGTCAAGTTTGGCAATGACATATTCTGTTTCTTTTTGTATTCTTAAAATTCTTGTTACAATTTAAAAATTCTAAGCCAATTCTATCCTTAAAGCTGATGAATTTCTTTTCTTAAATACTGTTCTCAGTGTGGAATGTGTCTGATATATTTGTTGAAATCTCAACAGATTGAATTTCTTAATCGTTTAAGTTGTCATCAGCATTGTTTTCTCTACTATGATCTTCTTCTCGTTAATGATCAGCTATATCATTCGTTTCTTCCATTTTTGCTACAAAAATATTGAAACTAGTTTTGAAACTTTTTAAAAATTAATTTTTCATAGAATTAACTAAGATGAAAAGATTCAATTTAATCATAAATTTATTTATCAAATTGATCTTTTTTATTAAAAAAATAAGATCCTAAAAAAATACATTGAAAAATTTTACTCTGTATGATTGCATGTATGAAATAAATTAAAAATAGGCAAATATATAATCACAACAAATTTAATTTTATTTAAACAAAATTAAATTAAATTAATGATTATTTCAATATCTTAATATTTCATCTGTATTACCAGTATAATTATGCTATTTTTGTTATAATTAAAATGCATAAGTATAAATTTTTATTTTATTAAAATTTCTTGATTGGCAAAAAAACAGTTCTATTATATTATAATATATTATATTAATGATGAAAGATAAAGTGAAAAGATGAATATTTATATTTAATAAATATAATATAGTATAATTATATTTAATGGATACTTCATAAAAAGTGAGCACAACTTACCAAAGTATTGATCTTTACAACGATTTCTGCAAATCCATATTAACATAAAAACAGTATCAATTAAAAATAAATGATCCTCTATCATCTCAAATAGCTTCTCTATCAAACAAAAATAGCTCATAATTTATCAAAATCCCACCAGAAAAATCATAAAAAAATAAACAAATTGAGTGTGAAAACTTTCAACAAATTAAGGTCAGTTTATCTAAATAAAAGAACTTAGTGTAAACATACAGTCTATTTTTATGAATAATGGATCTTAAACTTAGAGAGTAAATAATCAAGAATATAATGTGCTCAGGAATTTACTATAAAACTATGAATTAAGTGGTGAAAATAAAGATTTTCAAGTGCGATGGTTGATAAAAGATAGAGTCGGCTCTTATTCGCAATTAAGTAATGATATATTTAGTAAACCAGAGAAATCATAATTTTCGACTTTATATTATTCAATTACGAGGAAGGTTCTATTTCCAAGGAAGTAACTAATCAGAAGTCTTTTTCAAGAAGATTATATCAACAATGAAAGTTCTATAAAAAAGTCAAATAAAGAAAAAGATGGCTTAAAAGGGCCTTTTAATGTGATGGTTATTATTAAAATAGGAATGGTTCCAGGAAAAAGTTAATCAAAAGGAGACTCTCTTAAAAACCTTAAGCATTAATCGCAAATAGGTTAGAACATAAAATTTAAAGTTAGGCTACTAGCATTTTTTAAGCAACTGCCTCGTCATTTTTGGATTAAGTAATCTAAGAGGGAGATTATTAACCAAATACTTTGAACTCTGTTGCTCCTTATAATCTTACTGAGTATGACTAGCTATTTAAAGCTATAATAATTCAATTAAAGTATTTACATTTATATAAAACTCTGTATTATAGTCTGAAGAAGTTGCAGAAAGTTCATCCTATCACAATTCTGCCTAAACTTGAAAACAAGCAGCCAATTTTAAGAAACTACAATAACACCTCATTAAAAACTAAGAATGTTGAGATTCTGATATCCATAGAGGAATTGAGTAGATTTAAAATAAACACGATGTTGAATGCTAAGCTTGCTTCTCAAGAAATACAGATAGAAAGTTGAATTCTAACTGCTAAAATGATAATTTAACTTCAACTGAGAGTACATAACTCAATCTAAGCAAGCAATTTTGGTTTATTTTAACCCAAATAAATAATTTAAGAATTAAGAATTAAAAATTATTAATATAAAAAATTGAAGTATTCTCAATGAATTATTTTAATAATAAGTTTAAAACATTTGCATGATATTCAAAGTTTTCCATATTTTATAATAACTCAATGTTAATTTTCTCAAAATTTGTGGTTAGCTTATCTCTGAATAATTAAAAACTTGACCATTTATTGAAGAATATATTCTACAAACAATTCAAAATTTAAATATTATAGGCATTTCTTAAGTAACTCTAAGTAAATAGGGATTTGTAAGAATTTATTTTTAGTAGCCTTATATTTATAAAGTGACTTATAATAAAGATAACTAAAATGATTTAATTACTTAATTTTATTAAAATCCACTAATATAATTTATAATAGGTTACTAATTGACTAATAGAGCTATGCCAAAAAGGTCAAGAATTAAATAAATAGAAAACGGGCTTATAAAATATTAAAATAGAATAACTTAACAATAAACATATAACTCTTCTTCATCAAATTAATTGAGTATAAAGGTACTAGAATTCAGAGCATCAAGCGATAAACTAAAGCACCTGCAGGAGTATCCTAGATTAGAGCAGTAAATCAATCAATTCATTGAAGATTAGTTCATAAAAACTTTGCCAAATATACATAAGTAGTCGAGCAATGGTATTTTTAACTAATGTTTACAATACCAAATTGTAGGTTAATACGACCACAAAATTACTATGTGAGTAAGAGAAAATTCTCTAAGTTTCTAAAAGTAGCAGTGTAAGATTCTAATAAAAGACAATTGGAATTGACTTTAAGAAAATCTATAGACAAAAATTTAAATGATAATAATCACCTATCACCATTAAGAACTTCAAACAATGTAAATGAAAGTAGTAGTGGAGTAGAGAAATAGTGGAAATATGTTGATGAAGAAGAGAAAGGTAGCTATTAACGCTGATGCGTTCAAAGACTCAATAATTAGGCAATTTATTTGAATAATTAAAGCAAATTTTACAGATAAAAAAAGTGATAATGATTATGTATAAGAGATTATTTAAACTTCCTTATATGCTAAATAAAAATATCATTGCATTGGAATTGGATAAATAAGTTTGTCTAAAATAATTAAATTAAAAATGAAAGTAATTATTATAATATAAAAATTAATTAAACAGAGAGAAACAAAAGGCAGACAAAATGAAGCAGTAAGTACAGCCAATGAGGAAGCTACCCGTATATGAAAGCAAAGATGTAGAAATCAAAGCAGAAAAACAGAAATAACTCAGAGACTACTTTGAATATTCAAAAAAGAGCTCCTAGATTTAACCTCAAATACACCCAAAAGTATAAACGATTCCCAACAACTATAAAACTTTAGATAAATTTAGTATACCACTGGAAAACGGCCGCCATCTTCATTTCTTCAAACCAGTAAGAGAAGTGAAATGCTGGGGCAAGAAGAATGAGAGATTTGCAGAAAATTATAGAAGTAAGATGAGAACTCAAATCATTTCCAACAAAAGATAACTATCAACGAAGACGATCGAGATAAGTATCTGCACCCAAAACGTGAGAGACTTAAACTCCAAATTAAAGCAAGACAAATGATTAGGGAGATTGAACTCAAGAGACCGGACTTCATCGGGTTGCTCATGACAAGATTGCAAAGAATAATAGGGCTCAACAATAAGAACATTGCACAAACACAGCGTGCCAGGAATGGCGGAGTGCTGTCACTAAATGTTGGTAGATTCCAAATGAAAATCATAAAAATGTTGAGGTATTATGCGACTTGAACCATACTAAACATCTAAGGCTTTCAACCTACTAGAATGACGAAGTAAAATAGTTGTAGAACAGACTCGTATACATGATAAAATTGCTGAAACTTAAATGCAAAAACTAGAGAATTATAGTAATGGGGGATTTCAACTACCACATTAAAGAACTTAGCAAAAGACTAAACAAAGAAGGTCTTAAAGAATCCACTCCATTGGGAGTGGAAACTAATACAAAAGGAAATCAACTGGATTTAATATTCTCGAATATTAAATCCAGTAGAGAAACTGACTAACTAAGACTGACCGACCGCAAATTAATTCAAGCCAGAATTAGGATAAGATTTTAAGAAAAAGATCTCATATTATAAGACAAAGAAATAGGTTCAAGAGTCTCGGATATAAGAAAGTAATGTTGGAAAACATTTATTGAAGAAGGAAGAGTGTTATCTGAGAAAGATTTAGATAATCCAATATAAAAATGCTTTGAGGAGACACCAGAAAAATACAGCAAGACAAAGCATTTGTACAATCAACCTCCAGAATGGGCGATCAGAAGCAACAATCAAGCAACTAATAAATCATTCTAGGAAGCAAAAGAAAGATGAAACTAAGCGATAAGGGATATGGAACAATGTTTAGAGAGGAATGAAGTTAAAAGTTTCTTCTTCTTGGTATAGAGATTAATCAGAATTAGGAAATAATCGGAACCAATTAAAGGATTGACAAGCAACGGATAAAGAATTAATCAAGGATAGGAATCTCAGGAGAATATCCTAAAATTTTACAACAACCTATACTAATATGATAGGAAAGAACAAAATTTGAAGGTCAAATGAGGCGATCAAGTGATGATGGGTGAAGCGAAGACAGAAGCATTTTGCGGATTGAACGAAGTTGAGCAGAGTATAAGGGAATGTAACTTCAACAAAGCAATAGGCCCAGATGGTTTTTATGAAAAGATTTTAGGAAGATCAAAAAGCACTCGAAAAACAGGATGCATGAAAATAGCAAGCTGGTTAAATGCAGGACAGATTCCTTAATACCTGAAGGAAGGCAGATTAATCTTACTGAGCAAGACAGCTGGAGATCGCTATCCAGAAGTCAATAATGCAAGGCCAATTGAAGTGAATTCAAATTTAGGCAAAATAATCGAAAAAGTTATTTTATACAAACTCCAAAGTGGAAAATGCTCGCTACTGCAAACAGGCAACTATCAAAGCAGATTCAAAGAAAATAAGATACCCACTTAAACCGAATTAGACTACCAGAACATATTATAAATTGAAGAAGGAAGAATAAGTAAAGAGAGGCATACCTGCTAGTAGATCTATAAAAGGCATACGACTCTGTCTAGAAAGACAAATTAATGGCAATTTTGAGAGATAGGGCGAAGTCAGGCGACGATAAAGCCACCATCAAGCTAATAGAGGAACTATACACAAATAGTAGGATTAAATACGAATATGAATAGATCAACTCTCAAAAATGGAGTTACTCAAGGAAGCAGAATATCCCCAATGCTATTTAACATTTACTAACAAGACGCGCTGCGCTGTATTCTTAATGGGAGCTATTATCTTTGATAAGATGATAATAATAATAATAATATTAATTATAATAATAATAAAAAATTTAAAAATAATTTACATTAAAAAAAAATTAATTAAGAAATGGAAAAAGGCGGGGAATAGATGGAGGCAGGTCAACAGCAAAGGAACGGGCGAAGAATTCTACCAGTATACATGGAAAAAGAAAACTCCAGCAAAACTACAAACCAAAGATCACTCAAGGACTATTTTGAAAGTTCAAATGTGAACTCAAATATTTAGAAGATTTACAACCATAATGTCCAAATCTAATAATAAAAAAAGAATTACAAAGATTTAGACAACTTTAGCATTAAGCTGAATAACGGCCGTCAACTTCAATTTTACTAACCTTAGAGAGAAGTTGAAGGATGGGTTAGAAGAACCGAGAGATTTGCAGAGAACTAACGCAGCAAAAGGAGAGAGCAAACCATCAACAATAAAAGATAGATAGCTTTGCAGTCAATCGAGCTAAATATATGCCTACAAAATGTGAGAGGATTGAACTCAAAACTCAAACAAGACCAGCTAATGAGGGAAATCGAATACAAAAAACCAGATTTGATTGGTCTCGTAGAAACTAGGCTTACAAGAATGATAGGGATTAACAACAAAAACATAGCACAGACTTAACTAGCCAGGAATGGAGGAGTTCTGGTGCTAAATAATGGGAAATTCCCTATGAATACAATAAAAACACTAAAGTAATATATCGCTTGGACTATACTGAACGTGGGAGGTTTTCCACTACACATTATTACAGCCTACATCCCCCCCTATTGTAATGACGAAGTCAAAGAACTTCAGAACAGATTAATGTATATGATAAGATCGTTAAAGTAAAAGTGTTAAAAACAAAGAATCATTGTTATGGGTGATTTCAATTTCCATATTAAAGAGTTGGGCAAAAGATTAAACAAAGAAGGACTGAGAGAATCCATCCCAGTGGGAGTGGAAACTCATACGAAGGGAAATTAACTTGATCAAATATTCTCAAATGTAGAAACAGCCATCTGGGAAACTTGTTAACTAAAACAAACTGACCATAAGTTGGTTCAAGTGAAATTGAAAATCAAATTTCACGAAAACGATTTTAAACTGTCGGATAGAGAACAATAGATAAGAATATCTGACATTAGGAAGTAGTGTTGGCAGACATTCATGAACGAAAAAAGAGAGTTAACACTAGAAGACTTAGACCAACCAATTCAAAAATGTTTTGTAGAGAAACTAGAAAGACGATTTAAAGGAAAGAATTGGTACCAATAACCTCCAGAGTGGGCGATAAAAATCAAAGTGGGAGGCCTCAACAACGCATTCTAAGATGCGAAAGTGCAGTGGAAGGAAGCAATCAGAGACATGGAACATTGCCTTGATAGAAACGACTTAAAAGGGTTTTTCTACCTTGTAAAAAGGTTGACTAAAAACTAGAAACAATCCCAACCAATCAAAGGACTGACAATAAATGAGGAGAGAGTAGAATTGGGAGAATAATCCAAGAGAAAAGTCTTGGAGTTTTACAATCAATTATTCAAAGATGGCAGAATCAGGAAAGAGGAACCAAAGGTGAAACAGGACACAGAAATGGTAGACGAACAAATTGGGGAATTTTGCAAAGTCGAAGATGTAACAAAGAGCATTAGAGAGTGTAATTTTAACAAAGCCATTGGACCAGATGGATTTGATGGGAAGATATTACTGAAATCTGAAAGAATTTTGGAGACAGTTAGTACAAAGGTTACTTAATGGTTGAATAATACATCGGTCCCGGAATACATTAAAGAAGGAAGGCTAATCCTGTTGAGTAAAGGATAGGGCGACTTGTACCCAGAAATAGAAAACACTAGGCCAATAGTAGTGAACTCACATTTAAGTAAAATAATAGAGAAAGTAATCATCAATAAGATCTAAGATAATAAAAGTGATCTTTTACAAACAGGAAATTACTAAAATGGGTTCAAGGAAAGTAAAAGTACGCACATTAACTTAATGAGAATGTTGGAACACATCAAAGAGTCAAGGAGGAAGAGTAATAAGAGGGAAGCATACCTGTTGGTAGATCTCCAGAAAGCGTATGACTCAGTCTGGAAAGACAAAATGATTGATATTCTAAGAAAGAGAATTAAATCGGAAAAGGACACCAAAATAGTCAGGCTTATAGAAGATTTGTACAAAGGAAACAAGATTAGATTTGAAGGGTAGGAGATAAAAACTGAACAAGGAGTAGCGTAGGGAAGTAGATTATCACCAATGCTATTCAACATTTATTTACAAGACGCTATCTATCATCAGCCTGAATTATTCTCACTAATAAAACAAGGAAAATTAATAGCATTTGCAGATGACATTCTAATAAATATTAGTGAAGTTGAACAATTCAAGAGAGTGATCGAAGGCTTTAAGAACATGGAGTAAACTCACAACTTGAAACTAAATAAGAAAAAGACAGTATTTCTAAGTGACGCCAAGAAGTTCCAAAAGATAAGTCAAATTGATGGTATATAGAAGGTGGACGAGGCAAAGTACTTAGGACTCAATATTTGTCTCAATACATAGCAATTCTTAAAAAATACGTGGAAGGAAATTAAGCAAAAAACGGAGTTTTACCAGAGGCTAACGAAGACAAACAACCCAACGATCTGTGATACGATAATGATGGCATAGATAAGATCATTAATGATCTATAAATATACTCCATTGGTAGCATCCCAATTTGTGAAAATACAAGAAATAGAAAGAATGGAAATTCAACTAAAGAGAATTGCATTTGGGACATCAAGGGACATTTCAAATAAACTACTAAGAAATGTAACTCAGCTTAAAGATACTAACACCAGCGATATCATTTAATAGTTGGTTCAGAAGAACACGAGGTTGTTTAAAAACGATTTAGACAGTTTTGTGAAAAAGAAAGCCCCAGAAATAATAAAACAGCAAGGGGAGATACTCTAAAAAAGAAAAAAACTATTCTTAACCAAAAATGTTATGGATACAATGATGGCTCTAAGTTAGGGAAGAACTATAGTGAATTATGGCATGAGTCACTATTGCAGCGTGCATAGAATGTTTGTGGACAGCAACCATCTCAAGAACTGTAATTTGATAAATGTTGCTGGAGATCCCACAAGGTTTTCGAAACAAATAAGAGAGAACAGACTAATTGACATGAAGAGCAAACTACAAATTGAAATCATTTCAAATATGGTTTGGCTAGGCCATAGGATTAAACAACTAGAGGAAAATGGATATTATCAACCAGTAAAGAGGATGTTTAAGACTGTGTACGTCAAAAAAGCGGTGATGGAATATGATGAGGAGAAACTTTTAGAAAATTCAACAAAGTGAATACTTAAACAAAATACAAAGGTAGGGAGAATAAATTGTGAGATCTGAGATTTATAACACAATAATTAATCAACAAGAAAACTGTTCAAACTAAGCCTGGTAAGGCCGTCAAGCAAGATGGGACAGAGGAGTAACTATAGAAAGATGGACCTAGAGTTGAACATTGAGCAAATCAACGGAGAACCGCTTTTACAGGCAAAAATTGGTAATAATGTGTAGGTCTCACAAAAATGTACTTATCTCAGTATTTATTTCGTATTTTAATTTACCTCAAGTTATTTACTACTACTACTACTATAATAATAATAATAATAATCAATAATAATTAATCCACTTCGGGGGCTCAAGGACCTATGAGTATATAATTAGTGCTAAGGATCAAGTCCTTTCGTGCTCACTGTTTCAGTGAGTTTCTCTTCTTCAATATCTTTTTCTTCTTCTTTGTTTTCTTGGTCTTCTGTTTCTCTTGTTGTTTGGTTTTCATTGCTTCTTACCTCCTCCATTGTATTTCTTCCCTGGTCTGGAGATGATGACAAAATCGACATCCATCTTGGATTATGGGATCCTCATGAGTTGGTTTTCGTATATGTTAAATTATAAAACATTAGTTTATATATAGTCTTTAAAGGTAGTAGTGATAAGTTAAACTAAGTCTTTCTTTGTGAAGCCTGCCTATTTAGTAAGGCATTTGAATTGGAACTTTATTGTGTTAGTCATGAAGTCATAGTCTCCGTCAAAGAGCTAGATATATTTAAAGTTTATTTGGTTATTTTTGAGTTTAAGTGTCGGTATTGATTTGACCCCATGAGTGGTTGCTTCACCTGACTTTACTTTCTTGTTGTTGCCATTAGTGAATTCATATTCTGCTTCTGATAGTTTTGCTAGTAAGTCGTCAGTGGTTAGTTAGATTTCTGAGAGAACCTTGTTAGTGGCAAGGAATATATTTTGTATCTTGCTGTAGAGTTCTGTGTAAACAACTCTGACTGTAAGAGTGAGAGTGGACTCTCTACATTCATACATTTTCTCCCATTGTTCAAAGGGAATTTTGTTCCCAGATTGTCTGCTTCTGACATAGGCCTCCATTGAGTAAAAATTTCAATATTTACTAGAAATTAGGAAATAATCAAGATTTACATTATAGTAATAAATCATAATATTACAAATTAAATAATTAAAACCGCACTCTAATCTAAACGGCATATTGATTTGAGTTAGAGTGCGGTATAGTGTGATTATAAATATTTATTTATTTTATATTAAAAAATAACATCTCGTTTATTAGAGATAACATGCTGATAAAATTGATAAAGTTTTAAAATTATTCTTTTTAAAGTATGATTAATAATAAAGTAATTATGATAATATTCTAATCTAAAGTATGATGTTGTCTCTAATAAACGAGATGTTATTTTTTAATATAAAATAAATAAATATTTATAATCACACTATACCGCACTCTAACTCAAATCAATATGTCGTTTGGAGTAAATATTTAAATTTTACTCATTGATGGGCCTCTGTTGACTTCTCTCATCTCTTCGTCTTTGTCTGCCATAATCTTTCCTTATTTATTAATGATTAATTATTAGGCAGGTGGTACTAAGTTTAAATTTTATTATTAAATAGGTGGGTATTCCACGTATTTAAATTTGTAGTCTCTAATATCTGGTCGGTTCTGATCAGTAGGTTAGCCGATAAAGTCTAAGTCCTTCGATTCTTCACTTCCCCAGTCTGAGACTTCCTCTACGGATTCATAATCTCCGGAGGAGAGAGATGGTGTTATTGGGTCACCAGGTTTACTTCCTCTATTGCAAGAGTAGACATCCAGGTAGTTATTCAAATCTCTTTCTTCTTGGTCAAGTGACACCCACCTCTTGATCGGTATCTCTATTAGACAATCTAGTAGTACAACTGGTGGACTATCTAATAGTGGGGGAGGGGGTGCTTGAGTTTGCTTGGTAAATGGCTGAGTTTTGATTTCTTGTCTAATATTGATTATCTAGACAGTGGTGTCTCTGGTGACTGTAGGTTGTGTGGGAAGTTTAATGTGTTTGTTGTTTAGTTGTAGAGAGTAGCCTAGCTGGTGATAAAGTTCGAGTAAGTTTCTTGATACGTAGTCTCCATGTTCAAGTTTGGTACTAATAAGAGAGATCTGGTATCTAAGCTTAGAAAGTCTACCAGTACGTATTGAATTATGGCTCTAAGAATGAACAGGAGTTTTCCAATAGTAATCTGACTCCATTCAAGGCGATCAGTTATGATGAAATATACTTGGTTGGATATCTCAATGGAGTTGCGGGTCCTCACACAGTGTTTTATATGTTCCTTTTGGTGTGAATTGAGGTTGGGCATTTCGCTCTCTTTTTAATTTAATAATTTTGATAAGATAAGGTAAACTAATAGCCTTTGCAGACGACATTCTGATAAACATCAAGGACCAACAGTAATTCAAAAGGATCCTGGAATGTTTCAGATACATCGAAATGACGCAAAATTTGAAATTAAACGCAAAAAAGACAATATTTTTGAGGGACGCCAAATAATTTGAACAAATCCAGCAAAAAGAAGGGAACAAATTACTTGGGAATAAATATAGTCTTAAATCCTCAATAGATACTGAAAAACACTTGGAATGAGATGAAGTGAAGAGTTTTGCCAAAATCTTACCAGATCATACAACCTAATTATTTGCGATACGATAATGGCAGCATAGATTAGGTCACTTCTTATTTTTAAGTACACATTATTGGTTTCAGCCAAATACGTAAAAATAGGAGAAATTGACAAAATAGAAACACAGCTGAAGAAAATACCATTTAGAACCCCAAGAGATTTTCCTAACTAAATTCTGAGGAATGTGACACAGTTGAAAGAAAGTAGCCCAGCATAAATCATAATGCAATTAGTTCAGTAGAACACAAAGAAACTAAGACATGACGTGGGAGAGTACTGGAGTAGAAATATGAGTTAAAGTTAAGTTCACTAAAACATAATAAGACTATAGAAAAAGTAAAAAGTTATTTATTACAAAAAATGTAATGGATATGATGATGGCAATCGGCTTAAGGAGGACACTCGTGAACTATGGGATGAGCTACTATTGCAGTGTCTACAAAACTTTTGTGTATAAGAATCATATGAGAAATTGTAACCTAATCAACCAGGCAGGAGACCCGACAAGATTTTCGAATCTAATTAGAGAGAACAGACTAATAGACCTAGATGACAAATCACAAATTGAAATTCTAACAAATATGACCTGGCTTGACGAAAGGATTAGAAGACTAGGGCTCCAGGAGTACTACTAAAATGTAAGAAAACTTATCAGAGTAACGCACATCAGGAAGCCCAGAGTTCAACTCAACGGAGAGAACCAGAATGAGGAATGTCGAGGATTGAATATCCAAGACAACGAAAAGAAACAATAGTAATAAGTACTCAAGTAAGAAAGTAGAGTGCATTCGATTTCAGGTGAAAAATTCCATTTTCGTATTTTGATTTGTATTTTTGCTATTTACTTACCTAAGTGATTTACTAACTAAATATTATAATATGATTTAGCGAATGAAAAATAATAATCCCTGATTTATCAATTAATGAAAGTCTCGTACAAAAAATTAATCAATATAAAGCTTTTTTTATTAACTTCATAAAAAATAATTTTAAATAAATTTTACACATTCCATTTAAATTACCTAAGAGTACCTATAAGATTGTAAATTAGTTTACAACTCTTTAAATTTAAGTCAATTATTTTCTAATTAAAGATTTATTTTCCTTTATTTAAAACCTTTGTTCTTGATTACGATAAAGGATTCTAATATATCTAGCATATCACTCAACAACACTCAAAAGCAAAATAACAACTAGACTAGTATTATAAATACAAAATAATTATTAATACGCATTAATTTCAGTAAAAAATTGGTAATATAACAGCGCGTGAATTACCCATCTCGTAGATGTTTTACCCGTACGTTAATATTTTATATATATATATATATATATTATATATATATATATATATATATATATATATATATATATATATATATATCACAATATTTTCATTTTATGAATTCATGTTTAAATCAATTAAAATGGGATTTCACTTCTTAAATTCTTTCATTTAAAAAGTAATATCTATATATATATATATATGAATTAATATCTAATTGAAACCTTAAAGAAGAAGAAAACTATATCAAAAAAATTATATCAATATATTTATAAACAGGGACTTAAGATAGAACTATATCTTAACTAAGCGGCAATAATTGCAGAGAGAGAATATCCACAATTAACAGCAATATTTTATAATTTAATTTAATTTAATCAAAGTTATATTATAAATTTTTGTTTTATATTCCATAGAAACTACTGAATCTCTCATTTTAACTAAATCAAGAAGCGAGTAGTTCCCATATGAATACGTTTTTACTTTGTATTTTACTCATGCTTATCTCTTTTTGATTATGATTTAAAACACATATTTATTCAATCAATCAAAATATTATGGTTTTCTCACTTTCTTCAAGTATGATTTGAAATAAAATTAATAATTCATTAAATTATAGATTCCTCAACAATATATTGATTTCATTTATAATAACAGCACTATCAGTGATGCTTATAATTTGAGTGGGGTCAGTAATCATCTAAACAGACTTAATTCCTAACAGCAAACCATTTATCAATTGAATTAAAGCAAGAACCTTGAGATGTCTTCGCACCCATATCAAGAAAACAGAAATTAGTCAAGCTCAACCAAACTATTCAATAAAATGATAATGAAAACTATAGTAACTTTTTTAAGACGAATGGAAATATCATTATTCAAGGCAATAATAGGCAGTATTATTAACAGAAGTATGATTAGAATCTGTTAGCTTTGCAGCTCAATACTATAAATGTTGGTAAAGGGTCTTTTCAAGGCAAAAGATCAATGTCAAATACGAGAGGCACTTCCACAACAATGCCTGGCTTGAATGGCCCATGCATGAATTCAAGAGTAAACAATAGCAGCAACAGACAACACTTGAATAAAATTTCAATAACAACTCCAAGAAGACAAGGTCCAAATCACTCAGTATCAATCCACACAAGACTCTTGAGACTGGTTTAGATGCCTATAATTAATTTGAAACTAATAGATATACTCAAATGAGAATGGCTATAGCTTCAAAGCAAGGCTATACTTACTATAAGTACAATTACAGTTAAAAATAATCTCACACGGAAGCCATCTAGTAAATAGCAATCAAGAATCCCCAAAACTAAATCTCATTTTCAAGAAACAAAGGCAGGTCATCTATTTTGAAGGACTATGCAGCAATAAAATATAAGTTACTAGTTAAGGTAGTATGATAAATGAATATTAGCAGTTTTTCAATAACTATTCAACAAGAGTAAAGCCATAAAGTTATATTTTAATTAATCTTTTAATATGCAAAGATCAAGTAACCAAAGGTCTAAATTAGAAATAGACAAGATAAGCCAGAGATATAACTTGACTGTAGTCCAAGCACAACACTTACTAGCTTAATGATTTAATAAGCTCAAACATTAATGGACCAACTAACTTAATAAAAATAAAGTCAACTTAGCAACAGCAAAATAACTAGAATTAGTTTAAAATTTCAGGAGAAACCACGGTTGAAAGCGCTAATTAAGATCAAGTAAAATTATATCAACTATTAAAAATATATCATAATAGATCAAGCTAGTATTGGTGTTATAAACTCAAGATAAAGTTAAGGGAGCAGAATAAAGATACTCGCAATAACTTCGTTCTGGGCTGCGAATCTTCCCCTCATCATAATAAAAACACGTCATCTTAACATGCATACAATTCTTTTATCTAAAACTAAAATGGGCAGAGCAGTCTCAGGTTGGAAAAACTTATAATGGATTAGCAATAAACTATTGTTGGAATATATTTAAAATTGGTAAAATCATTCTAATTAAATTAATTATTATTCAAATTCTTGGAAGTTAAAGTTGGCCAATTTGAACGATCTTGGGTTCATTCTATAGAGAATTTAAAATTAGCTGGACTTTATTATTGTCGCTACTATTTTATCCTATCCCTGGAGCAAGATAACTCGAGTTTAATGTGAGGGTATAATTTAATGAATATATATGGTTTAATTAAACTTGAGTTATCTCGCTCCCTCGATGATAGTACCGCCACTAATAAAGTCCAGCTAATTTTAAATTCTCTATCGAATGAGACTAAGATCGTTTAAATTGGCAAATTTTAACTGTCAAGATTTTGAATTATTATAAATTTAGATAGAATAATTTTACAAATTTCGAATATATTCCAACAATATAATTTAAGATGAAATTATTTACTTAGTTGGGAATTGCAAAGGGATAGGGTGGGATGATCAAAGATTGTGTCATGATATAAGTCTAATAGATTAAAGTCCTGAAATTAATATGAAACATCTCTAGCCCAATCATGGGTATTTTTTACTCTTAAAACGACTTATCTTTTTAAGTATTATGAAATCTTAAATGATTCTAACAATATGATATATGGTTTCGGTGAGAGTGAAAACGGCAGATCTCAGATTTTCTACAACCCTAACCACCACAATATCTTAAGTGGTCAAAATATGATCCAATAGAACTTTAATATTAAGCCTAACGTAAACTCAAAAAGAGTGAATTCTACCTTAAAAATTCCACTAAATAATCAAATTAATCTAAGAAATCAACTTAGAGTGGTTCAAGAAAAATACAGAGTAATGCTAGATCTACTGGAAGGCCTGATGAAATCATAACACTTTCATAGAATTAGATAGGCCGATTAATCATACTTAAAAATCTAAATTAGATATTTTAAGGCCTCAAAGCTAACTCAATAACAATAGTAATGTAAAATAGAGTGAAATAGCAATTAGTTCCTTCAATAACAGTGTAAGTTAGTAGATTTAAAAGCAACATAAATCCAAATATGATTAAAACGACTTGTTGATGAATCAAACTATGCAGTAACTGAGTGGTAAGAACAATAGCTTATCGGTCAATCGTACTTAAAAGATTAACTTAAATTATTCTTTATTAAGCGGGGTAAGCGGTAATAGAATAAATTAAACACCTTTAAAGAATAATAAAGTAGAGTTAAGTTTAGCAAATTCTTCCAAGCTTCAGGAAATAGATAAGAGGATGGATTGATTTTATCAGCTTAAATCTACAAAAGCAATGTAGGATAAAATAGCCAGCAAAATAATATTGCTTCAATTTCATTAATTTAACTTAGCTTTTTATACAATTTTCAATATTATAAAAATCTAAGGATACTGCATTTTTTAAACCAATTAAGGTATTAATTATTTTTAAGAGCAAAACTTAAAATGCTAAGTTAATGATTAAATTATTGATATTAAACAATTTACAATTTGCCATTTTAAATTAAGGGTTTGATTCTCAGTTAATTCTGCTTACAATAAATTTCATCTTAGCAACACTCACAAAATTCAAAATGTTATAAATGACAATTACCTTCACCACGAGCTTTCCTTAGACAATTACAATAGCAACTAGAACAATATTTCTCAAATAATAAATGTCTCCTCAAACCATTTTACCCTTAATCACTATAAAAGCGACAACACTCAGATTCTTAAATTCTACGGCAACTTAACAGATACCAGTGGAACCTCATAGATTAAGAGGCTTTCTAAGTTCGTTAAGTTAACACAAGCAGTAGTGAGCTTTGCAAATAGAGATCACTTGAGTAAATTAATCATAGTTCATCATGCAACAAAGAAAACTTAAAACAATATGCTCAGCAGATACAATGATGATTTGTTTATTAACAACTTAAATGGAGATGATGAAGATTGTCAAGAAGATTGTCAAAACTAAAGTGCTTATGGCTTTCTTATAGAAAAAAATCATGAAGTTGACTATGAATTAAGAGCAGCTGATCAAGCCAATGATATATTTAAAACTCAAGAGCCCCTATTAAATCAGCTATTCTTAATTAAATAACAATATCGGGGATCATTAAACCTCACAAATATCTAGGCAAACTGAAGATATTAGTTTTTATAACTAAATATAGTCTACAAATTTAGTTCCTTATAAAGCGCTGCTAAAAATTAGGACCCATTTAAACTTATATTTATTTAATTAAATATATTTTGCAATTAAGGAACCTCAACATTTTTCATATAAGTCGTACTTAACTGGCAACAATAGCAAGCATAATTAAATAAGGGACGACAAGAAAAGTTTGATGCATTTAGACTTTACTAGACTTCTTTTGATAACACCAACACTCTTGAGAAAACACAAGAAAATCAAAGCTTATAGAAAATATATTTAAAGATTCTGTAAAAAAAATTGGGCAGCATTTTGTTTAATTTTAATTTCAAATTAAATACGTTAAAGAATTGGAAAGAGCTTATTATAGGCTTATACATTTATAGACAACCTATTAGATTCATGGTTTAATAATGTGAAATTAGAATGTTCAATTAATTTCGATGACATGGTATATTTAGTCACCCAGTCATTACTAACTTCTCTATTTCTTCTACTATTAGATAAGGGAGATTATCCAAAATGATCATGAAAATTTCTCATGTTTATTACAGAATCATTGTCGTCTTCGAGTTCGAGTGGTCTTATGTTAGTGTATCGAGAATTTTGACATTTGATGTTCTATATTTATACTATCATATTCTTGAAGGGTTGTTGTTAGTAAGAAATATAGGAATTTGCATGATAGGAAATGGTATTAATGAATTATATGATGCTCGCATTTCAGTTACTTTAATTTCCTTGGAAATTAGATTAAGTTCTTCTGCCAGATCGACTTCTAAATTAATCACAATTACTGATGGTCTTAATCAAAACCTTGAACCTAATCTGGAAATTTTGGTTCTATTGGAATGCTAATATCATCTTCTTTTTTTTATCATTAATCATGTTAATCACCATTAATCTTGCTCTACTTGGTAAAGATGGTCTATCAAGATTATGGCCTGAAGATATTATGACTTAAGATTATTAAGCTTGAAGCAGCATCTGTCGATCAATATCCACTATTTTATTAATTTTTAACTGTTAGTGTCTTCATAAGAATTACTAGGCTTAAAGTTCACAGTTTAGTCTTAGAACTCTTATCTGCAAAGTGGGCAAGACGCCTTGATTTTGATCCACTCTAGCGCAATCTGGATGAAAAGAATGTCTTTCATTACGTTTAAGAAGGACAATATCCTCATTACTTTCAAACTTGTTGAGGCGAGTTGCGCATTCCTCAATTTACTCAATATCATCCAAATCTATTTTCAATTTTTATTTTACTAAGCTATCGATATAGGAATTAATGTTATCTGCTATCATCCTTAACTTGTATTGATTCACTTAAATTCCTCTATAGATATGAGGGTTTTGAGAATTGAAAATTGATTTATCAATTTTTAACCCGTCTAAATTAAGGATGTTGGCATCCTCATTTTATACTTAATTTTGAGGTTACTTCTTTTAAACATCATTGCTAAGAGGAAGATAAAAGGAAAAAGTAATAAGATAATCGAATATATCCAACTATGAGACTATAATGTACAAAAGTAGAAAGTTGATATATCCTCTTAATCTTTCCTACATTCTTTCTCAATATCGAACATGTAAAAACATTTCCATAAAGCAACAAGATAACATATTCAGATTTAAAACCAATGATCTTTATTATTGCTACTTTTTTCGCTTTAACGTCTTATCTTCTTTTAGAAAGGAACATCAAGTACACAGAGATGCAAACTTGGACCAAATAGAAAAAATGTATAAATAGATAAGAACAATTAATGCTGATATCCGCAAATTTTGGTGTCAAGTTTCACTGAGAAGAGTGTTATAATCAGGTTTTCAAAGAAAAATACAATGTTAACAACGAGATCTCGTTTCACTTGACGTTGCATGATAAATCTGCGTTTGGCAAATGGCATAATTCAATTCTGAAGATCAATTTGCTATTGTGTTGGCATTAATATTACTTTCATTGTTACTCTGAACTCGAGAAGGACTCTCTTCGATATCACTCAAGTATACTCTTAATAATCAGTAAGAACCTATTCCATTTGGATTTTAATTTTGGAGAGATCAATATAAGATGTGATTGATGTATTGTTCATAAAAAGCGAAGGGATTAATTTAACTTGCATAGAGTTGTCTTATCCAAACATTGGTATTTTCTGTTTGCCTTTTCAGTAATCTACGTCTAAACTTTTATACTATAATAACATCTCCATTAAAAGCTTAATTATTTAAGATGTATTTTTTTAATTAATTGATTGAGAGGATATGTTACTTCCCCATAGTTATGGCACGCTTCTTTTTCCTAAGAGACACGTGAAATAAAAATTCAATCTTGACTACCTGTAAATTTCTTAGTATATTGATCAAGAAATAATTAAAAAATAAGCAAATAATTGAAAAAGTTCCTCTTATTACCAAAGAAAAAATTATAATCTCAATCATCTAAATAAGTTGATTTTCTTTGATAGGAAATAATTTCAATTTGCACTAAATAAAGTTAATAATATGATTATTTTCTTATTCAAACATAAGAGGACTAATTTACAATTTAAAATATTATTTTATTTAAATAAACTAGACTAAATAAAACAAAAATGAAATCTTAATTAGGGTATGGGGATTAATTTTTTGATATTTTTAGTCAAATAATTTACAAAATTTTGGTGAAATTCTTGAAATTAATTTGCTGATTCATAGGACTTACTGTTTTATTTGACCTAGGTGGTGGTCTCCATCGAACTACGTTACTCTGAGCTCTTGCCACTCTGATTGCGTGGATTAACATAATATATAAATATTATTAATAGCTTTTATTTAAAAATTATAAACCATTTTATATCCATAAATTTAATTTTATGAGAGCATATTTTATCAATATATTATATACAATTTTCTATAGTTTTTTATATAATTAAATCAGAGTTATGCACAGCAAAGTAAAACAATAATGAGTGGATCGAATGCACTGTTAAATCTGTTATCTCAAGATGACTTTACTAAGTTAAAGCAAGATATTCACAATCACATTGATAAAAAAGGTGGATAAATTGATTTAATGCCTCACAAGAGTATGATGAAAATGCACAGTCAAACAGGCTTAAACAGCAATAAAAATAAGACAAGCAAAAAGCAAATTTAACTAATAATTTAATGGATAGAGCTGGATAAGATAATGGAAATATTATAGATAACGAAAGTTATCTTAATTATACTCTCAGAATATATTTATAGTTACTATAAATTATACTTTTTGGAGGAATATCGATATATTAATATACTTCAATAACACATTAGAAATTAAAATAGAAAACAGTTTAGCAAAACTTAACTTTTAGTATTTATGTTCTATATTTCTGAGTTAGTTTATTCAATTTGAATTAAAATAATAAAATTCAAACATACTTAATAAATTAAAATTGTTTGAAACCAACTAAATGTTAAATAGTTAAGAAACTCAGCAATTTAGTTAATAAATATGCTCTAAAACAATTAATTAATATCAAATTATGGGCTAGAATGTAGAAATTGGTAGACAAAATTCTTTAACAAATTTAAATAATAAATATTTATATTAAAATCACATTCATAAACAAGGTTTTAACCGATATGAAAATATATATTTTTAGAATTAAATCATACTAAGTTTCCAAATTTCAAATCCTAAGAATGCTTTTTTATTTATCGAATTACCCACAAACATATTCAAAATTACATTAAAATAAATATTGTGAGTTTTTAATGCAAACGATGATAGTGGAAATGATAGACAGATAACTGAAGAAATGGCACTACTTGATGATGACGACGATGTCATTCTCACTAGCTACCGTGGTTATAACAGGAATGAAGAGAAGATGAGAAGAGAGGGTAAATAGAATAATAAACTGAATAAAGGTGAGTCAAAGAATAGCAATGATTAAGACTTTGACAACTATAGAGGGATGGAAGAAACCCCAAGATAAAATACTAAATATATCAAAACTTAACTAATAATAACTATAAATATACCTAAAAGTTTATTTTAATATTTTTTAATTAACAATTCATGAATTTCAAGGGATCTTTGAGTGTAAATATGCTTATTATGAATAGATTCAATGTATTGTTGTTATAGTATTTCTCATAATTAAATGCAGGTTTGGAAGTGGAAATATAGAAGCTTAAAAATGAACAAGCTTTAAAAACAAAAGGATCAAGCCAATTGCAACAAGACAAAGAAGGATTAGAAGTAAAAATTCATGACTTAAAAGAAGAACTATAATCGCAGGAAACATCCCATTAAACTGCCTTTGATCCTTTAAATCATGATAAGTAATAGCTTTAATCACAACTTTCTCAGTGAAAAAGCTAAAAGATCTGGAAGTATAGTAATTATAGCAACAACTTGCAGATAAAGAAGATCTCTTGAAAAAGTAAATCAAGCCGACAAATAAGAACTAGTAGAACATATAGAAGAACTCAAGTAGCTGCATGAAACTCAGAATAATACACAATAGGATATATCACAGAAAAATAAAGTTATTAAGTAACTAAAATCATAGATTAAACAGCTCCAAATCTATGTTGAATCATTAAAATTCAAGCACTAACAAGAGATTGAAGCAATATAAGAATAGAATTAATAAGATTTATAAGACTTGGAAGCCATGAACATCGAAGAATAGAATATATTGAAGTAGGATCATGAACAGGAATTCCAGAAACTCTAATAGTAACAATAACATGACTTGACTTAATATGTGAACTAGCAAAGCTAGATACTGAATTAGTTATTAAAATTAAAAGAGGAGTAACATCAGAGAGAGATAGAGGAGAAAATTAAAGATATGATCAGCAAATGCTTCTCGAAAATTAAAGAAAAAATCTGATAATGAGAAGAACAAGATAAGAGAAATGCTTGAAGGCAAGTTCTAAGCTTTACTAACAGAAATGGCTTAAAACAGTGATTAATGGCATCAAAAAATTCACGCTTTAACAGTAAATCAAGGATGAATAAGCAAAGGCAAAGAAGTCACTACAAAGCAAAGAACAAGAATTAGAAATCCAAAAACAGCAAAACTAACTTGAAATAGATAGATAGGAAAGAGAGAGACACTAAGTTGAAGAGTAAGTAGAATAGATAAACAAGGAGAAAGAATAAAGCATATAGTTTATCAATGAAATTAACAAGACCAAATGTCAAGAATATGAGCAACTTATTAAAAGTTAAGAAAGTGAAATTAAACAGCTATAAAGTTAAAACTAAGAAATTTAAAGTGAACTTTTAGAATTGAAATAGAGAGTTTAATAACTAGAAAAAGATAAGAATCAGCTATAAATTAATCTTAATATCAGAGACTAAGAAATTATGAAACTGCATTAAGATATTAAGAATCAAGCTTAACATCAACAATAGTAACTGCAACAAAAACAATCTGAAAATGAAGAACTCTAAGAGACAATCAACTTACTTAAAAGTTGGTTTCGACCTGCTGGCATGTTGGTAGTATATATCTCGATCAATTCCGGTACCCCGGGATCGAAACCGTATCTACCACATGTTTTAATGGGGTAAGTGCCGGATCTAAGAGCCTACTCAGAATACGTTAGAAGGTATAAGGGAACCATGTCAATAAAAACACCGACCACACGGTCATCTATATCGTAGTAAAACAACTTGCCACTGCTATTTCTCAACTAATGGGGTAGGAACAGGTGAAATAGTATTAGGAGCAAGGGACTGACCACACAGACCCCAGAATTGCTCTACTTACTGAAGAAAATAGGTAAAAATCTAACAAAAAGACCTCAGAAGGGTATCAACGCGGAGTTTTCCCACTTCTAGGCACTAATATCGCTCTTGTAGGTTACAAGGGCTTTTACCTGCATAAAGGTTCCAAAAGAAAAATTTACCAGGCAATAATATTAGCAGCACATATCCTGAGAGGGTTGAAGACAAGAAAGTTAGGATACAGTCACGACGCATAGTTCTGCGGATATTATGTGACAAAACATTATGACAGTGAAGAAGACAAGTCTTGAGAAACTAACCATCCATACAGGTATTAAAGTCCTCAGAGTCCACAAAAACCAGGGCTCTGTACAGGATACTGCATGGTACATATAATGGTAAAGAGAGAGAGTATAAAGTTTTACTATAAACTTGTTGGTTAATCCCCAGTATTAATTACTGTATAGCATTAAATAATAATAATTACTTGAAAGGTAATTTTCTTAATCATAAAATTACCTATCTTCTTAAGAGTAGCAGTTAAAGGCACACATAAAACAATTAAAGCAACAATAAACTGAGAAGAATCAAAAGTTGCAAGAATAAGAATATAGTGTATTCTAACTTAACTCTAAATTTATGAAAATCTAGCAAGATTTATCTGATAAAGACGATGAATTGAACTTGAAAGAGCATAAGCTGGAATAGTTACAAAAATCATAAGACATAATCAAAAATAAACTAGTTAAAATTCAAGATGAATTGAAATCTTACAAAGTGTCATCAAATTTAAAAATAGAGCAGTTAAATCTTTAAATCTCTCTATTGGAGTAAGATCTGGAAGAACAGCTAGTAAACTCGGAAGACTATAAGAATCAACTCGAACACACTCTGAATGAGATGGAAGTATTGTAAAAGCAATAGAATGTTCAATAGAATGATCACAATACTCTAGAGAGAAATTATGAAAATGTCAAGAAAAAAAGAGACAAATACAACAATAATTTGTTGCTAAATGGTCAATTGGTAAATGAGTTTGTAGCTTAGAAAGATTAAGAGATTCAATAGCTGAGAGCTGAAATTTTTCAAGATTAATAAAATCATTAATTGTCTCAAGATACTAATAAAAAACTCTAAAATGAACTTAAACAAAGTTAAAATTTTATAAAGAAATAATAGATTGCATAGTATTGACCAAATACCAAATAAACAATAAAATGTGCGGCCAATTTTTAAAAAAATTTTCTATTAAAATTTAAAGTCGTTAAAAATAAACAACATATTCATGACTAAAGGTTTGCTATCTGTATTTATATAATACAAAAATAAATTCTGATCGCTATGTATCAAATTATAAATAAATGTCTGGATAATTATTAAATACAACAAATCTAGAAATTCTTTTTTAAAAAAACCAATAATATCTAAATAAATTATTTATTAAGATTGAAAATTTAATATTAATTCAGAAAGTTGTGAGATCATAATTTTAATGTATAGATTATATTAGAGATAAATAAATAGATAATAACTGTTGGTAATTAAAGTACAAAATACAAATGTACTGTGTAATTCTCTTATTTGTTTGCATTTATATTCAGGGCATATTATTCATACTTTCAAATGTTCAGTTTCGTGATTCTCTTATTTTATGTATCAACTTCAGCTGCCCTTATTTGTTGTTTTTTGACATACGTTATTTTGAATAACTTCTTGACATTTTGGTAGTATACGTTTGCCTCCAGTTCTCTTATTCTGTAATCTAACCATATCATATTAGCTATCACCTCAATTTAGGTCTTGTTTTCAAGGTCAATTAGTCTGTGGTTCCTCACTACCTATGAAAACTTAGTGGGGTCCCCTGCTCCATTTTTAAGATTGCAGTTTCTCATGTATAGGGTGTTTACGAATGTCTTGTGAACGTTACAATAGTGGCTCATTCCGTAGCTGACTACAGTCCTTCCTTAGCTGATTGCCATCATTGTGTTCATCACATTCTTTGTTACAAACAGTTTCTTCATCCTCCCAAGGTCATATTTACTCTGGTGCACTTACTCCTTGGCTTTTTTGGATATAATGAATTTGTCCAAGTTATAGTTTACTTTTTTCATGTTTTTCAAAACCAATTATTCGATGATTTCCCTTGTCCCATTCTCCTTGAGTTGGGTGACGTTCCTCAAGATTTTATTGTTGATTTCCCTTGGGGTTAAGAAAGCCAGTCTTTTTAATTGTTACTCTATTTTATTAATTTCCTCTGATTTAATGTATCTTGTTGCCACAAGTGGTGTGTATTTGTAGATGACTAATGATCTTATCTGTGCAACCATTATTGTATAAAAAATTGTGGGGTTGTTTGATTTCGTGAGGTTCTGGTACAACAAGGTTTGTTTTTTTATTCCTTCCCAGGTATTCTTTAGTAGCCCTTTAGAGTTGAGGCATATATTCATGCCTAAGTATTTGATCTCCTGTACTTTTTGAATTCCCTCAACATCACTTACTCCCACGAATTCTTTCAAATCACTGAAAATTTGAGTTTTTTTTTATATTGAGTCTTATATTGTGAGATTTATCAATCTCTCTAAAGCATTATAATACATTGAATAACTTAGGCGATAGCCTGCTTACCTTGGCTACTCCTCTTAGCGCATAGACTTCTTCTCATTCTTAGGTTATTCTGTTGTTCTTGTACAGTTCATCTATCAATCTAATCACTTTGATGTCGAGATCTGTTTTTGCTCTTTGTTAAAAGATGCTCATCAATTTGTCTTTCCAGACTGAGTCGTATGCTTTTTAAAGGTCGATAACAAGTAGGCTTCTCTACATCTGCTCTTCCTTCTTGACATTTTGATGTGTTCCAACAATCTTATCAAGTTAATATGTGTGCTTTTGTTTTGTTTGAATCCATTCTAGTAGTTGCCTGTTGTTAGTATTTCGCTCTTTTTGGTTTTGTATTTTTATTTACTATGACCTTTTCAATAATTTTGCTTAAATGTGAGTTTACGACTATCGGCCTGGTGATGTTAATTTCTGGATATAGTTTACCTTGGTTTTTTCTTAACAAAACCAATCTGCCTTCCTTTATCTAAAGGGGGAAGGTTCCCTAATTAATCCATTTTACTATAGTTTAAACTACACTTCTTTTAAGGACTTTTGATTTTGCAAGCATTTTTCCATCGAATCCATTTTGTCCAATTGCTTTGTTGAAGTTACACCCTGTGATTCCTTTGTCAACAAATCTTTCTCCATTCTATTCATTGTACATTGCGGTTTCTGCTTGTTTTTTATCACTTGGTCTTGACTTCTGTCATCAACTAACAGGTTGTTGTAAAACTCCACTGCTTGTCTTGAGGTTTGTTCTCCTGGGTATACTCTCTCTTTTTCAATTTTCAGACCTTTAATTGGTTGAGATTATTTCTTGTTTTTTTTTAAGTCTTTTTACTAGGTAAAAGAATCCCTTCAAGTCATTTCTATCTAAGCGATATACAATGTCTCTATTCCTTCATTCTATTTCTGTTTAGTGTCTTAGAGAGGCTATTATCATTTTTAATGTTATTCCTAACAGCCAAATATTGTGGTTATAAATACCAATTCTTCGTTTTGCTCTGCTTTTCCAGTTTGCTTTTAAAACAATTTCTTATCGGCATTTCATAATCTTCTGGTATCAAGTCTTGTTTTTCTTCTATGAATGTTCTCCAGCACTGTTTTTTTTTATATCATTGATTCTTACTGTCTTTTTGTTGTCGGTCTTCATGTCATTATTCGTAAACTTCATCACTAACTTTACTTGGATCAGATTGTGATCTGTAAGTCTCAATTGATCTAGCTTCCATTCACTCGTTTCCACGTTTGAGAATATTTGGCCAAGTTGATTTCCCTTCGTGTGAGTTCCCACTCCTTCGGGAATTGATTACATTAATCCCTCTTTTTTAATCTTTTACTTAAGTCTTTAAGGGGAAAGTTAAAGTCACCCATAACTATTCTTTGTTTGCTGCATTTTCTTTGATTGATATAATCATGAATATTACTCTATTTTGGAGCTCTTTCACTTCTTCGTTTGAGTATGGTGGTATATACATTGTTATCATGTGAATCGGAAATCCTCCTGCGTTAAGTATGTTCCACGTCAAATATTATCTAAGGGCTTTTACAGTTTTCATTTAATATTTGCCACTATTTAAAGTGAGTACTCCACCATTTCTTGCCAGCTGTTTTTGTGTTATGTTTTGATTGTTTAATCCAATAATTCTTTGGAGTCTCGTTTCAACGAGAGCAATAAAGTCTGGTTTCCTATCTTCCAATTCCTTCAACATTGAGTCTTATTTGAGTTTTGAGTTCCATTCTCTAAAGTTCTACAGACAAATTTATAGTTCAATGTGTTTGACAGTTATCTATCTTTTGTTGCTAATAGTCTCTGTTCTTCTTCTACTACGCTAATTCTCAGCAAATTGTTCATTCCATCTTACCCAACCTTCTGCTTCCCTTTGTGTTTGAAAGAAATAGAGCTGCCGGCTGTTGTCTAAAGGGACAGTGTATTTGTTCAAGTTTTTGTAGTTATTTTCATTACTAACTTCAACATTTGGGTAAATCCTCTTCTGATTTGTTCGTTGCCGCTTTGAATATTCATAGTAATCTTGTATGGATTTCTGCTATTATGGCTTTACCTCTTCTTTTTCCATAAAGACCGGCAGTCTTCTCTTTGAGCTTGTTCCTTCTGTACCTTCGGTTCCTGCTAGTCCGCCCTATTTTAAATTTCTTTTCTAATTATTGTTTTAAAAAAGATTATATTATTTAATATTATATTTTGATGATTTTAGATTAACAATAATAAAATAAAATTCCTGAATTATTTAATATTTAATTTATTTCCCCTAATTTACAAAAGTAATCAAACAATAATAGCTTGAAGGCTAAATCTAAAATCTTAAAAATTAAATTATTGACCTCTAAAACGAAGCATTAATCACTCAGTAATTGCTTGATGATGAAAAGTAAGCAAAAGATGAATTACAAGTTGAAGCATAGTATCTCCAGAACTAATTAGAGCATGCACAACTAGAATTTCTATAAAGAAAAGAATTCATTAAAAGTCAGAGCTTTTATTAAATTAATAGAATTAAATATCAGAATTGAGCAACGAATCTAACCTGTCAAAGCTATTAAAGTCAAATCTATCATAGTTAATTGATCAGGCTTAAACTCAGAAAAATTATCATGAAAAAATAGCACTTCAAAATTAATAGCTACAATAATAGATTCAATGAAAATAAGGAGATGTAGCAATAAATAGATGATTTGTAAACTCAAATATAAGAATTACAAGAGTAAATGTAAGAAACATAGAGGCAATTACTGGAATAATAAGAGATAAGTCAAAAGCATTAAGGATTGTAGGAGTAGATGAAAGAACTAGAAGAGTAATAAAAAGGTATTTAAATAAATGATTTTATTGTAATATTACCAATATAATTGTTAGGATTTTATTGTGTAAAAAATATACCTTGTGAAGAGTAAAATAATGAACTTACCGATTAAATAAATTAATGCAATTAATAGTTTGAGAAGTAAAATGAATTAATTTAAGAGCTTGAAGAGCAATCACTAACTTTTAAATGATCTTACTAAAACAAATAAAATATACGACATTAATTTGCAGTAATAATCAGAAAAGAGTAAACAAAAACTGAATACTCTAACAAACAACATAATGACATCATATCCAAGAAAGACCAGTAAGACAACAACCTTATGGAGGAAAAGGAGAGAATCTTAGACTAAATGAAAGACTTCATAAATCAAAGCAATTATCAGAAAGAGTCTCTGGAAGCCTAACTCCAAGGCCAACTCAATCAAACCCTTGAAAAACTACAATATAAAGAAAGAGAAAACTAGGAACTTATAAACAAAGTTAAAAAACTTCTTATATCTCTTAGTTTGAGTAAGCCATGGAATTATACTAATAAAATTTAAATCTTAATAAGAAGAGGTCGAATAACTACAAGTAGATTTTGAAGAGAGAACTGAACTTTTAAGGGAGAAATAAAATAAAACACTTGAAAGCAACAGAAGCATCATTCAAGCGCTTAAAACTGAACTTTAAAAAGCATTGGATTAGCATAAAATAGGGGAGACTTAAAAATAAAACCAAAAGAATGAAGATTAGTTAGTCTTGTAAGATTTACAGCATCAAATCTAAAACCGCTAGAGTTAAAACCTTAATCTCAGAACTGAACTCAATGAAAAAATGAAGGAATATTAGTAATAGGCAAGTGACATGGACTGGGATTAAAAGACAAGAATGAACTAATTGAAGAGTGCAATTAGGTCATTGAAAAATTCAATGATGAAAAGCATGAGATTAAAGCCAAGTTTAAGCACTTAATACATTTATTGGAGCATTAAAATGACCCTGTCCACATTGATGAATCTGCTTATAAGGAGGAAGATCAGATAGATTTAGAGTAGTGCTTAGAAAGATTTTAAAGAGAGTTTTGAAAGAATCAGAAACGTATAGAGTGTAGGATCGAGGAGCTGGAAAAGATAAAAGCATACTAAGATAAGAAGTATTAAGGAGCAAAGAAGATCTGAGTTAAATTCATATCAAAATGGCTAAACTGTAAGATGAACTAACGAATGCACTTAACAAACAAGATTTAAATGATTAGGATGTTCGAAAGAAACTTGAAAATGCATCCAAGAAAGTTTAAACATTCTAAAATAAATCATTGAGAAACAAATGGTTATCCTAGAAATGGAAGCTAAATGATATAGTTAATTGAAATGTGGTAAGAAATTCAGACAACCTAGAATAAAACAGATCCAATAATTAGAATAAGAAGAAAGAATGGATGACCAAAGACAGTTATGCTAAATGAGAAGTACGATAATTAAAGCAATAAATTGAGTAAATTAATGCCAATTAATCGTAACAAGTACCTTAACAAGTGGATCAAAGTACTATTGATCGTATTGATTAGATAGAAATGTAAATGATGCAACTAAGAAAGTAGATATTTATGGCTAAGGACTAAGTTGTTGATCAATTAAGTCATACTTTTGTGAAAAGAAGTAAAGACATACAAAATACCTACACCTTAGAGAATATTTTAAGAGCCAAACTATCATAGATGAAAACCACTTAATAATTTGAGATTACTTTAAATACTAACATTAAGCTGATTAAGCCTATTAACTTTTGAAAGAAACGACTATTGGCTGTGCAAGTTATAAGCAACAGTGAATGCTAGGTGATTGATGACTCAAATTTAAACGAGACTGCTATCATTTATCTCAAGCAATATCTGCCTACGGATGAGTAAGATCTTGATAGCATTTTTATTCACATTGATGAGACTCAATAAAAGATCTTAAACAAATTTAAGATATGCTTGTTTAGCTTTGGACTGAGATATCAAATTATAGAATTACTTAACTTAAAACTATAAGAAAATCACTTAAGGAATTAAGATTGATGTTGTAAAATTTTTAATAGAAGATAAGGTTTGTTCCTTCTCAAAAGAAATCATTGAAGATAAGCTCAAAAAATAAGATCATAAGATTCTTGAAAATCATCTGAGATCAAGAGCAATCAAAACCCCAAAACCCTTTCAGTAGTTTGATTGAGTTTTTATTGATAAAAGTAGACTATTAATGCATACTTTATTAGGGTTTTAATAGGGTTTATGTAGGGGTTTAATGTTTAAATATTAGTATATTAAGTGAGTATATGCGAGGTTTGGGGTCAGTTTTTGACAGTTAGTATATAGATTTATGTTTAAGTTACGATATGGATGCGATGAATATAGTGAATAACTCAAGCCTATTCTGAATTATACGTCTATAGGAAGGCTACTCCATAAATCTCCAGCAAATGTGAGATCTCACTGTCTATTAGCATTGGATTTAAAAATGTAGCATCTTAATTCTAAGCCTAAGAGACCCTTGAAATTAGCAGCATCATATTGAATATCTTATTAATGATAAGACTCTTAAATACTAGGCTCATTTCTCTCTAGCCTAGATGCTGTGATGTTTCATCGCCAATTTCCTGAGCTTCACATATCTGCTTAATCGATAGCTAACATATATAAAAAGACCGGAATATCTTACAAGACAGTCAATCGCATTAAGAGAGTGATTGACTTTAATGTTCCATTTTATAAGACTAATTTAAATTATTATATTCGATTAAATGTAGAGGTCTTAAGAGCATAATATAAAGTTATACACGCTGATGAAGCTGTATTTACATTCAATACCTTTATATCAAGGTCTTGGTACAAGAGGTACAGTAATATAGAGTTTATGACTAAAAAGTTAAGGTGTAAACTCATGCTATTCTTGGTGGAATAAGTGAAGATAGTGGCCTCGAGACTTATGTTATTCACCCTCGATCATATAAAGACTAAACAATATATTTAGTTCTTGCAATAACTCAGAGATAAGTACGCTGACTAAGAGATTATTGTATTCGTTGATAACTTGTCAGTTCATAAAACTAAAGACTCAAGGAAGGAATATGAAAGGCTAAATATAACACCTGTATTTAATGTTCCTTACAGCCCTTAGTTCAATGGAATTGAATTATATTGGGGGTTATTGAAAGGCCACTACAAGAAACTTCTACTCTATCACTTAATGCAATATTTAAAGATAGATACAGTAGATTTTATTAAGAGTGCTGCGAAAAGAGTCAGATGATAAAGCTAAAGTGTGTGCAAGAGAAGGGAGATTTTGTGTATATAAATAAGTTTTAGATTTAAACGAATGAATAAGTTCACATATTAAATTTGCCCGTAAAAGGATTTGGCTTCTCTTTCCTTTCTTCCTCTTAAGGCTTGCTTGGGCCTATGTTTCTTTTCTTAGTGCCAGATCCCGCATCTATGTTCATCTCTTCTGGCTTTTATAAATCTTTGAAGAGCCTCTTACTCAATTCATGTTTTACTTGAGACTTTCTCTCTCTGTTTAATTTGCTGCGCTCTTTCATCAAGTATATAGCAGTACCAGGTTTTTCTAAAAAGTTAGAAGGCCTAAGCTTACTTGAGATGAAAGGATGCTTTTGAAGTTCCTAGAGCCAGGTCTCGCTGATTTTAATACCTTGCTTCTCTTTTTCATCAGGAGAGATGCTGTAGCGTTTCTTATGAGCTTCTTAAATTGCTTCATTTAAGTACTCAGGTTTCAGAGTTCCAAGGACACCAAAGAAAAAGTTTCTCTCTAGCAACTTATTAGAGAGTTGCAACTTTGATGGAAGGTAGAGAGCAACATCTGGATCACTCATAGCATCATCATAGAGGTTTGTTACTGAAATTTCAGGTAGTTAGGTATCTCTATCATCCTAATTTCATTAGACTTAAAAGCTTTTTTCTCTTCACTAAGTAAGGCTTATAAGAATGAGATTTTTGTTCCCTCCTAAGTCGGCAAGAACAATCCAACTATAATGGATTTATTAAATTTTACTTAAGAACTTACCTTGCTATACCAAATATCTATAAAAGTCCTCTTTACTTCGAAATTTTCCTATTAAATCTTGAGATTAAATTCTCTTCTTTGCATCATTCATAGACTCCATCTTGCTTCTTCTTTCTTGAAATGTTAATGAAATTTAAAATTATGGATATCCATTCTAAGTTTATTAAAATCTTACTACTAAATAGAGAGGACCTACCGGAGGTCAACCTAGAAAAGATATGCGGAGAAGCATGAAAAACTTGCTCCAAGTTTCACAGATTGATTTCCATTTTTATCAAACTATCTCCATTAAATTGCTCCTTATAATGTTTAATTATTTTAGGAGAGCCTCCAAATTAAGTTCAAACATTATTAGGAGTTAAATTTTAAGGTTAAAACTTAATTAGGAGCATATAAAATTAAAAAATGTTTAATTACTTTACCTCCAAATTAAGTTCAAACTTGATTTGGAGGACCTCCTAGAGAAACAAAACTTCATTAGGAGTATTTTAATTTACTGAAACGTATAAAATTCTCATAAAATATGTCAACTTACAGTCTTCTATGGGTATTTAA